>JAQGBX010006796.1:0-12092 GCA_034698745.1 Megaphyllum sjaelandicum
TTGCAATTCGGGTAACACCACGTTGAAAAGGCGTTGCCTTTCGAGGCAAAAATCTGAAAAAAAGAAATAAACAAGCAATGAGTAAGATAAGCAACGAGTGAAATGCTCTTGTGATCGTAGGATCCTTCAGCTATTAAAGAAGACGTTCTAGTTTCCGGAATACAGTAGGCACATCTTATCTGGTAATACTTTTGGTGTGTTGCTGAATTTGCATAACCTTGATAATAAAGTGCAAAAGTAATGCTTGTGTTGTCGTCGCGTTGTGCAGACAGCAAATTTAGGGGTAATTCGTGCATTAAATGTACTCATAGTCTCCATGGTGGAAGAATTGAGTACTATCTAGTACTTTGTGGTTATATATATATATATATATATATTTATTCGAACAATTAACGTCAAATTATCATTTTTTAATTATAATAACGTCATTTGTGAAATTATGATAATTACGTAATTTGTCAAAGTATGATGGTGACGTGATTTCATAAATTGTGATGGTGACGACATTCGTTACATTATCTGTCGTCATCATTCCTTACATTATATGTCGTCATCATTCCTTACATTATATGTCGTCATCATTCCTTACATTATGACGACGTCATTCCTTTCATTATGATGACGCTGTTCCTTACATTATGATGACGTTATTCCTTAAATTATGAAAATTGTGTCATTCATTAAAATTATCATGGCGACATGAGAATTTTAATGAATGACGTCATTATTTGTCATGTAGCCCCACATGTACAGTACATATATACGTTAAAAAAAGTTGCGGGCTAGCATTGCTATGATCCAGTGTCTAATTTTTCTTTATTGAAAATTAATAATTATAGACATGTTATTTGTTTTATTCACTCATTTTTTCTGATCTCTAATGTTCTCAGAACATTTAGGAAGTTTCTGCAACTTATGAAGAATTTCTTATTTTGTCCTTTATGTAGAACAACAAGACTTTGGTAGAGATATTCTTTTTATTAATTTTTATTTATTATCGATAACTAACATCTCTAATTTAAAATTTACAAGTAAATGTACTGGTACTTATTATTACCAAAAAATGTATCTTCTTGTGTATAATACACAAGCACGCAAACTAAATTTGATATTACTTTCGTAAACTAAGGCGATTAGCAGGAATTAAAGTATTTGTTTTAAATTTGATCTTATTACAATGACATGTTGGTTGATTTTTGAAAATGCAAATAGGATTATTCTGTAAGTATTTAATAAAATGTTTGCTTGGCTTCTTCAACTTGCTGCTTTACAAGTAATGACTTAATCCCAAGCTCTGACATCGCTGAAACTACAAATGAGTGCTTTTCATGAAGATTTTCCATATGGAGTTTGCTTTCTATGGCTTCATTAATCTTTGTAAACAACTTCACTCATACCGTCAAATTATTGTCTGTAAATAAATAGGATCCCTGAATATATATGTACATTTAAAGATTCGACGAACTTCTAGCCTCCTCTGTACACGTGATAAGATGGGATATTGAGCTGCCTACAAATAAATAACAATAATTTATAACAACTAAGTTAAACGTTGACCTTTTAATGCACTAGTGATGATTCTTCTGTGTTTTATCCGTTGGACATTTTTATTGAATTCGATTTTAAAGTCAATTAACTTTTTCTTGTTTGCTATTTTGCTTCAAATCAAAAATATGTATATAAAATTTAATCAAATTGCACATTTTTCATATTACTATCAAAGCCCATTTTTTAATTTATCTTTGCAGCTCATCGTTTCATAAATTACCTGAAAAGTGAATTTTTTTATTGGTTTTAATGTAATTTTAAGTGAAATTTGCTAGTCTAAAGCATCTGATACTGTAAAGATTTCAAAATATAGACCTGGGTTTTATTAGTAGTCAAAATTTAACTATGGATTCATTGCAAATTTTCAGAACTTATCAATGATATTTTTTTCAACTTTGGAAAAAATTATTAGAATTTTGGGTTCGTCATTATTCTTCTTTCATTTCGTTCGCGAATTTTTCTTTTCCAATTTTATTTTTCATTGAAAATTGAATGAAAGTTTCTTCGGAATTTTTTTTTGTTGAACTGCAAAATGTATCTACTGTATATGAGACCTAATAGGTATCAAATTTAACAAGTGGCTAAATAGCCGTAACCACTATTTAGCCGATTTGGCAATTCAGCAGTTTGACAGCCCAATTTGCGAATTGCTATAATTGAGGAAATTTCAAAGCACCTGCAGCGCCACCTGCCGAATATTTTTTTGCCTGATACGGTGTTACTTTTAATGCTTTCAAACGCACGCAAAGATGGCCGCAATTACGCGGTTTTGACCAAATTGCCGCTATTTGGCCCTTCCGGAAAGTGGCTTATAAATACCCCTATTGTGTTTTTCACTTGTCGGATTTGTGTACAATCCACATGTCCAACTGAACAATTATCTCCTAAGTTTGCTCTATTGATCACACCGACATTTTAATTGATAATTCGATTAACTGAGCATGAGTTACGAAAACAATCAAGCTACATGTACATGTTCTTGCAAAACCTTGTTACCACAAAAGAGCTGGGAAGGATGACGCTTGTTTACATGCCTTCCACCAGATCGATATCATCGCATTCTTGGATTCTGCCCAAAAGCCTCAGTTCGATCCAGGCACGACGGATTATCAACATATGGCTTTTTTATCCTTGGCTTTTTTTTACAAACAAAAGGATGTCAGAATCGTTTGTCAACATTAATTATTACTGCGAGCAAATTTTTGACGGTATCAAATCACGTGCATCAGAATAAAATGATAAATACAGTTGAGGAATCGAATGGCTTGTGGCCATTGCTCAGCAAGATTTGAGTTTTTTTCCAAAAATAGTACCCGTTTATATCCTCATGAATAACAAATCCTCAAAGATTTACCGTTGCGAAATAACGCCTTTGTGGGAACCACAGTATTATAAAAGCGATAAACAATGCAACTCCATTTGGGGTAACAACAAAGGAATGTTCTTTGTTCGAAATATAATGTGAAATTGGATGAATATATTTCTTAAAAAGCTCTTGGTGGCATTTTCTGCTGTATATTCTACGATTGCTTTACTAGCGAATCCTATTAAATTGAAGGTAGGCCTATTACCTCGGAGTATAAATCTTAACAAATGTGAATTTTTTATAGGATTATTTTATGCACATTACGCCTAAGGTTTAAAAGAATGGTTTTGTTTTCTCCTCGGTTTCCTTCATTTTATTATTTTTTCATAGGAATTGGCTTTGTCATTTTGAATCTTATCTTAATATTTCGCGTATATTTCAGGCAAAATGTAGTGCGAGGTAACTTGTTACCGAATTTAGATGTCGGAAAAAAGTGTTTTATTGACAGAATAATGCGAAATCAAAGTTTTCATTTTTAATTTTGTTAATCCGTTTTAGTTTTGCTATTTATTTTTAACAAAAGATACTATAGGTTACATAATTTTCGGTATTATAGTGTTGGATTTTTTTTACCTTACCTTATTTACGGGTATTTGAGACAAAATGCAATGCGAGGTAACTTGTTACCGAATTTTCTGCCGGAAAAGTGGTAGTAATTATGCAAAATCAAATGTTTTAATTTGGTTATTATAGATTTTATATGATTTATATCCACATTTCCATCTAAAGTTTGAAGTATGACGCATGCATCTCATTTTTTTGTTTCGTTTGGATAACAGGAATTAAAGCAAAAACGTAAGCAATCTTGTGAATATAAGAAGTTTTCGAAGATATATTTCTTCCATTTCTTCGAAATCTTTTCTTCCAATTGCAGATTGCTTCCTAAAATATGATCCATTTCCGCAATTTTTAACATATTTCTGCAAACGTTTGCAAAATTAGGCAACGTAAACGTGACAATACAGTTCTAAATCTCCCAAAGAATACGATATTCATGAATATACGTTCGTATTACGTGAAAAAAAATCAATGATATAATAGTTAAAATATTTTCTGAAATTTGCTTTAAATTCTTACCTACTATTAATTCCTGCCACAATTTTACCCAAGTACAGTTTCATTCCGCTTAGTTAGCTGAATTGGCCTCCGTATTTGGAAACGTATCTATTATCGGATTTTATCGTTCAACTCGGACCTGATAGTCGGTCCAATGTCTGCTCGATTATTGCTTTCTTCTGACTGAAAACTTTGCTCATACACTGACATCAAGCTCCCAAAGATGCTTGGAAACGTTTCAAAGTGCCCCTTAACCCCTTTTCTGCTTTTATACCCCCGATGTTTTCGCTCCATTTGCAATTGACGAGATTGTTCCTGAGCAGTAAAGAAGCCCTGATCTCTTGACTCCACCTTCCAGAGTTGACCTTCCTATCTTTTATAATAACTGGTTCAGTTGTTCTCGACGCAGATAATAGTCACTGGTCAAGTAATTGCGCTTCTGGTGTTCCAACCTTAATTACCTGAAGGCTGGCAGTGGATGGCAATCCCAAAATGAGCAATTATTGATTAGGTGTCGCATACTAAGCCAAACAATGCGTTCAAGGTTCTTTCAAAAGTTGTTTTTCCAAGTACAGGGAGAATTCAAAAATCGACTCTGTTCAACATTCATTTCCAAGAACTTTTCAAAAGTTATAATTCCAAAGAACTCTATAAAAGTTATAAATTAAAGGAATGTATTCGTTCAGCGCCGTAGTGTGCCCCCTTACACTCGGCGCCCAGGCGCAGACCACCCCCTGGCACCCTCGCTTCTAGGTCTTTGTATTCGTTTTATTAATGGACTATCCATTTCTGTAATTATTTTTGGTCATGTTTTATTTTAATGAAAGTTAGCTTTAATTCCAATTCCACAAGAATAGATTGAAGTTTGTTGATTTTTGTGATCTATTTATTCAATGCAATTGTACTTATATAAATTAGAAACTGATATTCCCTGTCAAAACTTTCAATGTAATCTTGCTAGTGCAAGTAAAATTCTTTTCAACTGAAGTTATTTTTAGACTGATCTAAAAAATTGTACTTTCTGAATCTTGTTAATTTCCGTTGGGAATTCTGCATCTATCACTGTTTTGTGTCCTTTAATCAGTCGCTTTTCTGTTACATTTACAAAACCTAGGGCTATAAGGTACATCACTAGAATGGATTAGTAATATGGAGAATATTTTGGCAAACACAATAAGGGTACTCAGATCGCTGGTACTTTGGCAGTCTTAAAATCATGGATGGAAAACTGTTTGAAAAATACACACGAATATCGATGTTTTTAAACCTGGTATGCATTCCTTTTACACACGTGACTCCACGACTGCCCAAGTATGATTCGTAAAACTTTAGTCGGAGTATCCGAAATTAACACGAATGCATTATCGAAAAGTCTTCTAATTACTACGTAATAAGCGCAGTTTCTAAAGCTGTCAATGGCCCGCATCGTTTTGGGTCAATACAAGTGAATGTTTGCTGAAATGATAAGGGCTATTAATATGAAATTTCATGGCATGCATCTGTATGATAAATGACCAATGGTCATTAAGGGACGGCTAATGAGGAATTGAGGGACTGATTGCATCTGTTTCATGGTGCGCGAATGAATAGTTATGCACGCCAAGTACGCTCTGTAAATAGCTGGTCCTTAAATATTTGGGCAGTGGTTTATTTTTGGCTTCATTCGCTGACAATTAAATACTCGCACGGAATATCAGCCATTTTATGATCAAAGAACTTGTTTCAATGGTAACAGAAATTGATGCAGTAGTCGATAGACTATCAGGAAAGGCAAGGTTCAATTCAATTCTTTACCCTGCAGTCAGTACATAGTACCATGTGGCAGGGAGGATCATTATACAATTTAAGTCAGACTAATCAGTCTGGTAATGATTGATCCCAATCACAATTTAGTTACATATCCTGTATTTGGGATTTTAATAAAGAGAATGGGATGAGGATGGGAAGACGGTCATGGCCGATTTAATATAGGAACATATACTGTAGTTGGATATGCTGATATTTAGCAACCATTTTATGTTTTTGGATTGCAATTGATTAATCCGAGCTATTGATTAACCGGGACCGTTTTATGAATAGGTTCATTTTACACAAAAAATTACGACATTTTTCTAAATATTGACAAAAATAACTTTATAATTATTTTTTAAAAATATTCAAGTTTTTTTAAATATGCATTTTTTCCAAACTAAGCAATCTTTCTTTTCTTCAAAAAGTATGCAATTTTCCAAGCTAGTTGTTTTTAAAAAGATGGTTATGCAATTTTCTAAACTATTTACGTTTCGAAAAAAAAAATAATTGCGCCACTTCACAAACTATTATATTTTTTTTTCTATTCTATTCTTTACCCTGCTGTCAGTAGGCATACATAGTACCATGTGGCAGGGGGATCATTATATAATTTGATTGACCCCAAATACACAATTTTAATTAATTTTGCCGTATTTGGGATTTTAAGGCGGGTGGGATGGGATAGGAAGAATAAGGTTTGGAAAAGTAAATTATGTCATTATCCAAACTATAAAGGTTTGAAAAAAGAAAATTATGCCTTATCCAAACTATAAAGTGTTGGGAAAGAATATTATGCAATTATCCAAACTATAAAGTGTTAAATAAGAAAATTATGCCATTATCCAAACTATACAGTTTTGAAAAAAAATGTGGGAAATTATGTTATTCCAACCAATAAAGTCATGGAAAAAGAAAATGATACCGCCAATATCCAAACTATAATGTCTGAAAAAATGATAATTATATATGTCCTTATCCAAACTATACAAATTGTAAATTATGCAATTTTTTAAGCTACATAGTTTTGTTCAAGTAAATTATGCCATTTTCCAAACTATGAAGTTGTGTTGAAGTAAATAATGCAATCTTCCAAACTATACATGTTTTAAATTTAGAAATTTAAAAAGAAATGCAACGCAATTTACAAAAAAAAAACATAGCAAAGACTACCAGTGTTAGTTTTATCTTCATTAGAAGTCGTGATCGAATTATTATGAACATATATAGACCGTTAATCTAATTCGTAGATAAAACGCACGATTGTTTTCTTAATTTACTTCATTTAATTGTGAAAACTTAAAATATTTGGTTAAGCAGTCCCTTGAATGAGGCAAACAAGCAGATCACGCGTGCTAGCAGTGTTTGCCTACCTACTTTGTCAAATCCGATAAGTACATGTTGAATTGACAAACTACCTGACCAATTTAATTTCTCACAATTCGTCTATTAAAAATGCTCACATCCTTTATATTTCTGCACTATACAAATACAGACGTGGCTCTTGAAACTTTCGTTCTGTTTGAGCCATTTTTAATTCCGATTCTTGAAATTCAGCGAAAACGCACGTTCCAAAGTTGTTGGAAAGTTGTTAGTGAGTTGACATATCGGTCTAGCATTTTTAAAGGCCTGATCAAATTAGCCGGCACTGCAATTCTTCTTCTGAGATGTCTCCGAAGCTCGATTGTAAACATGCTTGTTTGCAGCCACTTTTAGTATCAGGAAATGTCACCCAAAGCTGCCATGGAGGAAACTTGTCTCAAGTTTTCAAAACTGCTATACTGGAAATGTTGTTCTTGATTTTTTGGAGAAAGTCTTGGAAATCTATATATTGATTGAGAAGAATGGCGGAATTTCAGCTATTTTTAGACTTCTGTTCATCTTCGAAACGCTACAAAAAGCGGGCCATTAGTGGAGCGTTGTTACCGAAATTAAGTACCCTTGCCGCCATTTTTGCACCAAACAGGGAGCACTATCGATGCCTGCAGTTGCCATCAGTGGAAATACAACTGGTTTTACTAGTAGGCCTACAGTAGCTTGTACCTTCAGCAAGCCATCAACACGACCTTCAACAATTTGTAACTTCAAGAAAATCTGGATAAGTCAGGAAATTTGAAAATGTCAAGAAATGTCAGGAAATTTGCATATGTCAAGAAAAGTCAGGGAATAATGACTTATTTTTTAAAAAAAATCAAAGTATGAATGTTTCCACGTGGTTAGCTTAGGATCCCTTTGCAAATTTCAGAAAAATTTTCAAGTCATTTTTATTTTTCCTCAGTTTCTAAAGACAAATTTTTAAAGTTTAAAAAAATTAGCGAAAACACATTGGCAAAATTTTCAAATTTGTAGAGGATAAACTTTATTGAAAGCGTTTACAAATTTTTTAACCTATTCCTAAGATGCATTTGCAAAATTTTCAAAAGTTTCCTAAGACAAACTTTCCAAATTTTCCACATTTCAGAGCACACATTTTCAATAATTTAACACATTATGTAATACTGTAATTTTTGCAAGGTTTACAAGCATAAATTTGCAAAATCTTCAATTATTTAAGTTTTTTAGAAGAAACTGGCGACATGCTCAAACTTTTCGGATTAGAAATTTGCCAGATTTGAATCCTTTTCCAGCATAAATGCGCCCAATTTCCAAAGTTTTCCAGTAAAGCTGTGGAGTTTACATCAGTTGCCGAGGAGAAATTTGTAAGATTCTAAACCATTTCCGAGTAAAGATTTCCAAAATTTTCAAGATTTTTTCAATAACAAACGATTAAAAATCGTGGATAACATGGCATACATGTATGTCAATTTTGACGTAGTCATTGGTCAGGGAAATTCGATTAAAAACCTGGGAAAGACAGGGACGTATAAAATATGAAATTCCTGGGGGAACACTGAAGTATGCAACATAGCAGGGCATTAGTTAACTACGGTTACAACTAACTAATTATACATTATTAGTATCTTGTAACTAACAACTAAAACTATTTAGTTCTCATTCGCTACTATGCAACTTATTTTTATAATTTTTTTAAATGTAGTTGGAAGAGCAAACTGAACTCTAACGTTTTTTCAATGTCATTTAAAAAATGTTTCCTTTTTCTGGTCACTAGAAGTCTGTAACGGACATGTTGCCTCTATTCTGAAGGTCGACAAAATATGTTGAATCTAAAATACTGACACTAATATCAATTTAATGCACACTAAATATTTAATATCCAGTCCTTTCTCCTTCTTTTAAAATAATATACCTTTTGTAGATTAACTTTCTTTATGGATCACAAATGTAAAAATTTCGTCACCCAAACAAGTATTAAGATTGTTTTCTAATATTATGTTTTAAATAAAAATTTAATTACGATGAATAAATTAACTATTATGTTTACCTTCATTTAGCTTCTTTATAAGCCAATTTGAGCATTATGTTTACATAGAAAATAAACTTCATAAGTAATTCATCACAATTACATTTTTATTTATAGCATAATATTAAAAGCAGTCTTAATATTCGTTTTGTGAAGAAATTTACTCATTTATAATCTACAAAGAAATATCATTTTAAAAGGAGACGATATACCGTAAACTGTATATTTTTTATTCATAAAATTGATATTAACTCCAAAAAGTACTAACAGACAAATTTGTTTTTGTGGAAAATTTAGATTTTAGACTCAAAACATTTTGTCGACCTTCAGAATACTCGAAATACATCCTTTACAGCTTCATTGCAAGTAACCAGAGAAAGCAAACAAATGGGTATGAGCACAGTGATACTTTTTTAATTAAGAATGCGTTTTAAATGAGGACCTGTTAGCCCGCTTGTTGGCGCTGGTGGTACGGTAAGTAACATTCTTAATTAAAAAGTATCACTGTGCTCTTACCCAATGATCTTTAAGCAAAATTGAAGAAATGTTAGTTATTAGTTGTTAAATATTAGTTTAATTACGATTAAACTAATAGTCGTTAATTGTCCTTGCAACTATTTTTTCTCTCTAAATAGTTTATTGGTTTTCCAATTACAAATAAAAAAGTTATAAAAATAGTTGCGTAGGCCTACTATATAAAGAATAAGAACCACAGCTTTAGTGGCTAATTGCAACTCAACTTATATAGTTCTGGTTGGCAATTATTACTTTCGACGAATTTTTGCTCAACTCTGGTAGACAACAATTACGATTTAGGTATTCCATATCGAAGCAAACAAATCGACGTTCCTGGAGCATTTACGAGTCTTGTTGATATTATATTTTCGACGTGAAATTGTTTACAACACATTTATACCATAACATGACAATCAAACTTTCTTCAAAAAAAAAAAGTGGCATGTTCCTGAAATTTTTCCATTTAGTTGTCACATTTTGACTATTTTTGACCATACTGATACAGTATTCCCTTTGTTTATCAGCTCCTGATATTTTTCACCTGTGCAACGTTAATTGACGCTCAGATTAAACTATTTGCAACTTCCGTGTAGAGAAGCAGAAGTGAAACACATTTTAGCACATTTTCAAGTACACGCCATAACACCGATAACAAAATCTGTGTGGAACTGAAATCCTGGCAGTTCAAATCTGTTGCTTTTTTGAAGTTATAGCTCTCGTAATTCTGGCTGAACTAGTGTCTGCTCAGTCTTAGCTGTCATGTTTCTGTTTGAAAAATGCCAACTCTACAAATAAATGAGGTGTCAAAAGTGTAAATGTGGACATATGGTGTTGGGTTCTACTCCAGGTTTCGTATAGCTTTGATTCGTTTACAAAACGTGTGTTGGCTTTCATGAGCTGCAGGGTTCCCCAGACAGAGAAATATGCCATGTTTTACCATTTCCGATTTAAAACATGCCATTGATTTCTATACTCGACCTAGAGCGGAAGTTTCACTCTGGGGTTGCATCCTACTGTTACAAATTTAGCTCATTTGCCTCTATTTCGTTATTTACGTGCACGTTCTTTATATTAACTCTCAGAATTTTTCTGTCTAATGAAACCCTAAATGCATCACCTCACGTGAGTCAGATTCTCAGTTATAAATCTGCAAATGCACTACAGCATATGTTAATCCATCTCAACGGTACATACAGTCGAACTCGGATAAGTGAAACCTCACTTAAATGAAAAAAAACCTGATAATTGAAACAAATGTTAAAACCCTGAACGTTTGTCCTGTGTGTTGTGTGAAATGAAACCGGATAAGTGAAAGCCGCTTAAATGAGAACACGTTCGAGTGAACATTTTGAGCGAGCTAGAGGTGCAATGGATGCGCAGTGAGTTCTACCACAGTCGACTATTTATAAATGAGAGTAGTAAAACTTTACTTCTCCCATTTATGAAAATGGTTTTCACTTACTTTTTCCACGTATATCAGAAATCAAATGCAAATTTTCGCTCCATGTAACGAACTAAACTTGCACATTTTCTCACTAATACGAGCTTAATTTTTAAATACAAGTTCTCTTTTCTGGGGAATGGAATTATACACCCAAATTGGTTGGATTTCGGATAACCCAAATTATCAAGGACACGCCCTTCGAAATCATTTAGAATTCCACTACCATCCATGTCAAAGAACAGAACATGTTTGTTTTGTACTAGTTGGATTGAACTAATAAATTCTATGCATTAATTAGTATTAACTTCTTGGTGCGATTCTGATGTTGAGAAACTATTAATAGTGATCTGTGTGCCACTCTGAGTCATACAAATTAATTTACTTTCAGATAGAAAGAAGTATAGGCATATAAGCGTATAAGCGCTTCTTGTAAGCTCAGCCTGGCTCAGCTAAGCATTTTTGTGTGCGCCCTCATTTAAAACCCATGATGCATTCTTATCCCGCTTGGTGGCGCTAGTGTACGCTGAGTGATAAGCGCCTGCAATAGCAATAAATTCTTGTTAAAAGACTAAGATATTAAGCAACCCCTAATATGATTGCACTGAGCATAAACTGAGCTAACACAAGCGCTACACTGTGCAAAATCCGCATAAATGAAAACCGAATAAGTGCAACAGTTGTCAGGTTTCTTTGCATGGACGGCTTTTCACTTATCCGAGCTCGACTGATAAAACAATGATATGCTGCGATCATGTGGCAGGATTAGTAAAAATTTAAGCTGCTGACTTGGTTGGCAAAAATGTGGGAACCATGCTCAACTTGTGAGGTCCTCTACCTTTGAACTTGATTACAAACGTTCTGTTTACACCTAAATGCCGTTTTTAGCTTCCATTTCCATTGGAATTTGTTGGAGGAAACTGTCTATATACTGTGCATGTAGGGGAGACCGGGGTTAGATGCATCAGTTTTCAAACTTTATTTTTTTCCTGGGTAACTTATGCGATTTTTTCAGA
>JAQGBX010006797.1:0-12090 GCA_034698745.1 Megaphyllum sjaelandicum
TATGGGAAAATTTTCCCATAGGTTTTCTCACAAAATTTAATTGAAAACGTTACCGGGGTAATAAATTTCCTCTCAACTTGATTGTAATAGGCGCCCGGGGGCGCTTATTGAAGCCCCGGCGCTTATTTGCAAATTCCGGGGAAATCCCCTGGCGATTATTAAAGGCAGGCGGCTATTGCGGGTCCGGCGCTAAATACCGTATTTACGGTATGCTAAAGTTATCCAAAAAATGTCCAAATCGACGCAGGTCAATATTCAATAATTTTCAAAATTTACTAATGACAAAAAAATTAACATAAAATTTAGAAAGTTCGTATCAAAGTTTAAAATTTTTCAAATTTCACAAATTGTTAAAATTTTACGAATCTCTACTCGAAAAAATGTCCGAAACGGTTAAGAATTTTGCCAATTTGTCTTCGGAATCTGTTGCGAATTTGTGCAGGAAAAGGTTGGAAATCCTGCAAATTTATATTGCAAAAAGTGAACAATTTTGCAAATTTCTCTCTCAAAAACTATTAAAATTTTTGCAAATTTGTACTCTGAAATTGAGAACATTTTTGCTAATTTATCTTCTGAACTTGAGAAACATTTTGCAAGTTTATCCTCTGAAATTGGTGAAAATATGGCAAGTTTATCCTCTGAAATTGTTACATTTTTTGCAATGGGGCCCTTAATATTGAAAATTACTCTGAAAAACTCTGAAATTGCTGAAAATATGGCAAGTTTATCCTCTGAAATTGCTACATTTTTTGAAATGGGGCCCTTAATTAGCTAACCACGTGGGAATAATAATTTTGGATGAATTGTAACAACATTAAAACGTTGACTTTCCTAAATTTTTCCAGGTTTTTCAGGTCTGGAGGAACGACAGAACTTTCTAGGCTCTTTTAAGTTTTTCAACGTTAAATAACCGAAATAACGAGTTTCAGAAATCAACTGACGAATCCATCATCAAGTGGTTGGGAGATATAATAGTAATGAATTCAAAACACAACCATAGAAATTTGAGCCTTTCTCAATTAATTAATTCGTTTTGTAGTTTTCTATTTGAATGCAATTTTAAATGTTAATTCTCTCTTATTTAGTGCGGAATAAACTTGAAGAAAGGCCCATGGGGGCCGAAACGTCGTTTGACTAAAATTTCTATGGTTGTGTTTTGAATTCATTACTAGGATATAAGTATAAATTAAAATTGTCGTAATATATACTGTAAAAAATGTTTTAGCATATACAGTAGGCCTATAATTTAAGAATATAAGAAGCTATGCTGTATATATATTTATAAATATTATATAATCAGAATACAGTATAAACTTTATATTTTCTGTATGCATAATAGATATTCTTGATATAACTTTTACATACATGTACATGTATATATTCAGAATTTTAAAACTGATTATGGTAGAAACAGAATGTTCCATGCATTATATTTTTAATAACTAAAAGGATAATATGCATCTATGTAGCAACATTGTCTTAAAACAATAATTATGTTTTCATTTTCGTCACATGATTTCAGTGAATTCAAGGCCGTCACACATGAGGCAAATTACATTCGGAAATAAATTGCTAGAAATTGAAGGCGAATTGATTTTAACTGAAAAAATTTTCTGTCGCTGCACACACAATTATTGTACATGTATTTCCGAATATATCCCTAGACTATACCTAGAGTATACTGTATGACACCACTGTTGAAAAGAAAAATGTGGGTCTACAACACTGCTCATTTCAATAAATTGCTTAGCATCCGAAAGCAACTTTTGTGCTTGATTGTAAAACCAATGACGTCAGTTTGTTTCCGGAAATATGTTGCGCGGAATAGGGTCATTTTCTATTCTGGATAGTATCTGGAAATAATGTTTGTGAAGGAAATATTTTCAAAACACAGGGGAATCAAGCAACAATATTTCTCGAAACAAATGTTCGGGTTTGTGTAGGATTACGGTATTTTCTATTCTGGAAATAGCATTTAATTGCGAAGGACATATTTTATGCTGCGGGAATCAAGCAACGATATTTCTGGAAACATATTTCCGAATGTGTGTGATAGGATTCGTGTAAGATATACATGTGTGGGAATATTTCCGGGTTAAGCATTCACCATCTTTTTCACGTTGCCCATGATGGCAAATCATTACTAACATAGTCTAACAATATTATGGATTTTTTAACATTTATTACCAAAAATGGCAAGATTCTGTCCCGTGCTTTTGACGTTGTATTGTCAACACCTTGTTGCAACGACCTTTGATGACAGCCCGTTTATCTCTGTCCAAGATGCCATGCTCCAGTTTGGTCGAAGGCGTCGTTAAAGTGGTTAGGATTCATTTTCATGGTGTCATTTTCAGCATTGCCTAGATTGTCAAACGTCTAGTTTTTCATTATTTATTTCTCATATCTCGCACTCTCGAACTGATTTCCCAATGGAAGTTCACGCACGAAAACCTCCGTGAAATTGCACCATTTTTGAGCGTTGATCTTTACGCAGTTGATCTTAGGTGCAGAATCGATTTCATGAACTAGACGCTTTGCTTTGTCACTGGAATAAATTTTACTCCATTTTTTTTTTTTTTTTGGTTTCACTTTTGATGCTCGGAAAGAAATCATAAATGCCTTTGCGATATCGTCCGTTTTCCTTTTCCTTTTTTTATTTTTTTTTATTTTGCTTTGCAAGATTCAAGAAATGATGTTTTTTTATCCCTTGGAGCATGGACACACCTGACATCAAGTATGCGTCATTAACAGACCTGGTGTAAAGCTGTGGTCATTCCGGGAATTCCAACAGGAAGCAGAAAAAGGGTGATTCACTACATATGCGGGGTTGTTGACCAACTGCTAACCTTCTCTAACTTCTATAACGGCGCACCTTGGGACTTTGAGGCCCCCCTAGGTTGGCGCAAGGATTTCTGGACGATTTGATGTGGGTTTTGCATCAGTATACTGACGTGCATGCACGTGCCAGAAGTGGAGCCACGTAGGGGTCATTCAAAAAGGACGTCCTCGTGTAGGTGGTGGGGGGGGGGAGGGGGAAATAGGTTGAGTCACGGACACAGTGTGAGGGGTATGACTAACTCGGACGTCCACTCGATAAAAAAATATGCCAAATAAAATCAGTTCTCAAAGTAAAAGAGAAATTAAGCACTGTACTGTATCGCAAAAAGCTATACAAATTCGCAAAATTTTCATTTTTGTCGAGCATAATAATAAAGTCGCAAAATTGTCAACCTTTTCTGCGGTCATCGTTGCAGATTTTTTCACGTTTTCTCGAAAACAAATTTGTAAAAATTTCCCAAGTTTTCTCAGGACAGAATACACACTGATTTTTCAAATTTCACCCTTTTCCAAGTAGAAATTAGCAAAAGTTTCAAGTTTTCTCATGCTAATTTTTTTAAATTTTCAAAATTTTCTCGAGTTAATTATGTAACCTTTTCAACATTTTCTCATGCTAATTTTTTAAAAATTTCAAAACATTCCTATACGTAAATTTTGGAAATTTTGGAATATTGTCCTTTGTCGATTTTGCAAATTTGTGGTTAGCGTTGGACAAATTTCAATTTTGACAGTGTCATTAGTCAGGGAGATTTGTTGAAAATCCTGGAAAAGTCAGGGAAGTTGAATATGAAATCTCTGGGGCAAGGGGCAACTGAGCAAGGTGGCTTAGAGTTTAGCATCCTCGACTTGCATTCGGTAGACCCAGGTTCGATTCCGGGGTCGGCTATCCTCGTTTGTGGTTTTTCGTGGTTTCCCACAATTCCTCCAGGCGAAGTTTCTATACTAAATCGGCCATGACCGTCTACCCATCCCATCCCATCCTCGTCTTAAAAATCCTGGTAATTACGGGAAAATTAATTAGATTGGGATGTTGGGGTCCATCATGACCAGACTGCTTAGTCTGACTTAAATTGTATATAATGCTCCCCCCTGCCACATGGTACTATGTACTGACTGCAGGATAAAGAATTGAATTGAAATGAATTGGGGGGGTACCCTGCACAAGTAGCCTACATGTTGATTAGCAAGATGACCCTCGAGGGGAAGTCTGTGAAAAGCTAGGTCATGTAATGTCTGAAAATGAAAAGTTCGTATTAATAGGTTAAACAGAGTGACTAGTTTTTACGAAATGGCGAGGCCGACGACTTCGACTCGGGTTTTGACACCTGCGGAAAATGACACATTCCGCCCCCATGGCGTTTCGCCTACGATTTGACGTCATCCGAGTGTGGTCAAGCGAGTGGAACCAGCCGGAAAGTCCACTGAACCCGGTCAAGACTCGAGCCCGGGCCACTTTGGGCGGCGTGGCGAGACGGTTGATTGAAATTGCCAATTTTGGTCAGATATCGGCTGCCCAGATTGCGGGTATAGTTTAGGAATGCCTAAAGATGGTGCAGACCTTTTAGGACTTATCCTTTTTATCTCATGCAGTTTGCTAGTGGAATGGTTTTTTGTAGCCATTAAAGGAGGCCCCTTTCAGTTTTTTTTCTTGCTTATATACAGTCGAACTCGGATAAGTGAAACCGATGAAGTGGAGAAAACCTGATTATTTGAAACAAATGTTCAAAGCCTGAACTTTTGCCCTATGTTTTGTGTGTTAAATTAAACCGGATAAATGCAACCCGCTTAAATTTTTTAACAAACCTGATAATTGAAACGTATGTTCAAACCCTGAACTTTTATCCTATGTTTTGTGTGTTTAATAAAACCGGATAAGCGAAATCCGCTTAAATAAAAAAACAACAACTGATAATTGAAGCAAATGTTCAAACCCTGAACTTTTGCCCTATGTTTTGTGTGTTAAATGAAACCGGATAGTGAAACCCGTTTAAATGAAGAAAAAGTTTCTAACCCTGAACTTTTGCACTATGTATATGACAGCACTGTTTCTAAGGGAAACTAACTTGACAGCACTGTTTAAAAGGGAAATGTAGGTATTAAACTAACTTGACCACATGCAACCGGATAAGTGAAACCCGTTTAAATGAAGAAAAAACACCTGATAATTGAAGCAAATGTTCTAACCCTGAACTTTTGCACTATGTTTTGTGTGTTAAATGAAACCGGATAAGTGAAACCCGTTTAAATGAAGAAAAAAAACCTGATAATTGATGCAAATGTTCTAACCCTGAACTTTTGCACTACATGTATGTGTTGTGTTAAAAAAATCGGATAAGTGTAACCAGCTTAAATAAAAAAAACAAAACTGTTAACCATGAAGCAAATGTTCAAACCCTGAACTTTTGCACCGGATAAGTGAAAACCGCCTAAATGAAAAACCCTGCAAAAGTGAAGATTTTTAGCCATGTAGTCGTGTCAGGTGCACCATTTGTTCTCAATTATACACGGATTTGTGAAAAATCGGGCTTTTTAATATACAATATAGATTCTCAGTGAGTTGGCTACTCCTTCCATTTATGAAACTATTTTTTCACTTATATTGCGAAGTATGCCTTAAATGAACAAAACTTGAACGTTTCCTCAAGTTACTTATTTCCCTGATTTTCTTCTGGTGAACAGATAATTTCCCCAAAGTGGATGAATTTTCAATTTTGGATCTGGCAGCATTGGTCAAAGTTAGTTCCTTTTCTGGCCTCCATTTTGGTTTCAACAGGTTAAACATGGGTTTCATAACCCTGGGGATATTTCTATGGATAAACCAGTTTTCATACTAACCTATAGAACCTAGACCGACTGGTCTACCTGGTTGACACATTTTTATAGTTCCATGAAAAATGCAGATGTTTGATCTTAGCATCTGCTTGATTACACTCAGGGTGCAACAAGTGCAGATCAGGGAGCAACGAGCAGGGTTGTCACTTCAGCGTTTTCATCCAAATTCATTAATTCGAATGCATCAAACATTCATTATGTACGAAACGTGAGACTCCCAAAGAAATTTCCTGACATCTCCTGGCAATATACATGTATACCGACAATATATTGCCCCAAATTCGCCCATTGCGCTACTTTGAGTACCAGCTGACTTTCTTAACCAGGGTGATGGGGGCGAGACTGGTCTACCTATCGTAAGCAAGGTTCCCCCATTCCTGGAAAACCTGGAAAAAAATCAGGGAACTGGAAAATGTCTGGAAAGGTCAGGGTAATCCAAAAGTAATACTACGTGTTTAGCTCAGGGCCTATTTGCAAACGTAGTTAAAAAATTACGGTACAAATTTTGAACATTTGAAACCGATTCCGAGGACAAATTTGCAAAATTTTCAACGGTTTTAAGAAGACAAACGTTTTCACGTTTTCCGAGCACACATTTTTAACTGTTTTGTTATGGAGTACAAATTGGTAAAAATTTTAACCTTTGCAAAGTACAAATTTTCAAAACTTTTAACATTTTTCGAATGCAAATTTGTAAAATTTTCAAAAAACTTTCGTTCAAATTTTCCAAAAAAAAAAAAAATTATGTTAATTATGGCAATGTTTCTAAATTGACATTGGTAATTTTTGAAAAATATCGCTGCTTAGCGCGGTTTGCAAAATCGTGGATTTTGTCGTTGATCAGGGAAATTTGTGTTAAAAACCTGGCAAAGTCAGGGAAGTTGAATATAGCTCGTTAGCGGTATATGGGGCCCACCAAAAATTCTGAAATTTTACCAGTATAGCTGGTTTGCCCGGCCTGTACTTACCGCGGAAGATCGAAAGTGACGAAGTATGCCTGTACGTGAACGAACCACAGAACATACGGAGCCCTGCAGCGGAAAATAACTTTTCTTTCTTTCTTGCGTTTTGTACGCGTTTCGCGTCATCACGTACAAAACGAAATCTATCACCACGGGGCTCGGAACAAATAGATACGTTGAAATTGGCTTTATTTCTTAATGAATTTTTTTTAGTTGTGTCGCTTTCAAAGCGGGGATGCTATTTTTCAAGTCCTTTTCGAACGAGAAACACGTGTATGCGTTGCAAATTGAACTGAATCTATACACTATACGGTATTATCTGTTTAACAACACAGCTGTTTGGATCTACAGTTTTTTTTTTGCCATATCCCACCTACTCTCATACTTTCAACTTCGCCGCCGGTGCCATAAACTTGCCAAATATATGCCCTCACCAGATGGTGCAGATAACGTCTGTTTTTTAATAATGAAAAGAATTGGGACGCTGAGTTCGGCCTCTGATTATTACCATTATTTGCTACAACAAGGGATGGAGATCCCTATTTATCTAATCGAATATTTTGTGACTGGTTTATGAATAAAACATATTCGGGGGGGGGGGGTCTAATCGGCGGCAGGTTGCCCGTAGATTTGATGATGGTGAACGTTGGTTTATGGCAGGTCATTAAGCAATGACGTCATTGATGACGTGGGGTTTTTGGAAGGGTTATTCATAACTTGTGCACTAGCTGTTGAGGGTAGGCACACTTTCGCCATTTTGTTTTCCTAGGTCGAGGCTAACAAATACTTCATCCAATGACTTATGATGTTAGTCATCTGGAAATCATCCGATGTCATTTAGTGACTTCATTTTTCAAAAGTTGTTGTTTTGGTTAGAATTTCAACGGATGTTGCCAAACACCTTGAAGCGAAATGTATTTAGCATGTTATATTTTTGTCTTCAATGCTAGATGGAATTAACCAGTAATATATTTTAAGGCCGCGACACTAGGAAAGTTATATACAGTATGTGTCTGGAAATAAATTGCAGGAAAATTATTTCAGTTGAAACAGTTTCATATGGTACGTTTCTTTCTATATAGCCCTACAGTATATGACAGCACTGTTTCTAAGGGAAATGTGGGTAAACTAACTTGACAGCACTGATTAAAAGGGAAATGTAGGTATACTAACCTGACAGCACTGTTTAAAAGGGAAATGTGGGTAAACTAACTTGACAGCACTGATTAATCCCTATGACGTATGTCTTTCCTGATTGGCTATCCAACAGAATAAAAACTTTTGTGGATGACTGTAAAGCCTATGACGTCAGTTTTTTTCCATAAATAAGTTGCTCAGAATAGGATCATTCTCTATTCTGTAAATATTGTACAGTGTATCTGGAAATTTATTTGCGAAGGAATTTTTTCTCAACACAAGGGGAAATAACAGGCAATATTATATCTGGCAAGTTCGGGATATAAATTGCCTCGTGTACGTGTGCTAATTTTTGGATGTTACAACTTGTAACATCCAAAACATTCAACATTATCTTAATCCAATCAAGTAGATCTTTTTGGGCGTGTTTCTAGTTTGCCAGAAAGCTGAAGAATTGTGTGTTTTGTCCAGTAAAGTAATCTCGCAAAATTACATCGGTACGTGCTAAGCATTCATAGTGGTTGATCAAGTTAGAAAACTGTGAAATTCCTAAAATTCTCCTAAAATGTTCAAAATTTTTCTGAGTTTAAAGCTCCGACTAACATTATCCATGGCTTCCATGTTGCCTTTTTTATTGGATTACTTGCCAAAATGAAAATGAAAAAAACATTTGTCAATCCGGCAAGAGTTGAAGATGTTGGACGAATTTCGAAAAAAAAAAGTTGGCACAAATTGCAGCATCTTTTGAAATCAAATATTTGACTGAAAGCAATTGCCTGAAATTTACGGCATTGGAACCGTCGAGGTGATTATATTTTATGTGATCAGATAGTCTAGGTGAGGTATAAAACTGACCAATGAGGTTAAAGTATGAAGGAAACTTGAGTTAACGGATATAAAACACGCTAAGGTTGATTATACAATGAATAGACTATTTTAGACATGGCAAGGAAATTAAAGGGCAACTTTTACTGAAAGTTCTGGGAAAAAATTGACCGTAGTTATGTTACCATGGATACGCTCTCTTTTCTCGTGTAACAACAAGCGAGGCTGCTGTTGCTTCCGTCTTGACATATTGATTACGATGCTGCCACCTAGAGTCGTGGAAAAGCTCCACATTAATTCATTTGCAGAAATATAAAAATATTTCCACAAAAAAAAAAAAAAAAAAAAATGGCATCGTTTGGAAAACGCGATGTCAAAAACGAAACGTTTGGGCGAAATATATATTTTTAAAACAATTTTTGAATCAGTTTTCTTGCTTTTGTTGGAAAGATTATTGGTTTTGGAGAAGTTCCATTCTAGCTCTGCAAGACTCGTTGTATTTGGAAAATTATTATTATTGTTATTATTTTTTTAATAATTTGTGTAGGTTTTTTTTTGGTTTTTTTTTTGTGAGAAATTTTAGTTTTTTTTGGGGGGGAGTAATTGGGTAGTTTCGAAACAAAAATATATATTTCAAAAAGAAATTGAAACCTTGTTGAACAAAAATAAATATTCATCTCTTGGTATAAACTTTTTCCAGCAACGAGGCCATGTTAAAACACAGGTTTCCACCAGACCTTGAAAACCTGGAAAAGTCAGGGAAGAATGATTTCTTTTCAAAAAGTCAAGGCAGGATGATTTGTTTTAAAAAACTCAGGGAAATTTTATCACAATCCAAAATTAATGCTTCTACGCGGTTATCTCAGAACCTATTTTCAAATTTTTTTGCAGTTTCCAAGGACAAATTTGCACAATTTTCAAGTTTCCGAGTACAGATTTGCAAAATGGTCAACGTTTTCCGAGTACAAATTTGAAAAAGTGTCCACATTTTCCGAGTAAAACTTTTCCAAACTTTCAACATTTTCTGAAGGCAAATTTTCAAAGATTTCCTTATGCTAATTTTGTAAATCGTTCAAAATTTCCCTAGGTTAATTTTAAATTTTTTTCAAAACTATCATTGTTAAATTATTCAAAATATTGAATACTTTTCTTTGTGCGCTGGCCAAGTGAAGGGTGGGCGATGTTAGGGTAGTTTGAAGACATTTTTGTTTAACAACATTTTTAGTCAAACGACGTCTGCTAATTCATTGTTTTCATAGATAATCGTCGAAATTGACTATATTTTCTAATTTTTTGTATACATTTCAGGACTTTTGCATTATGTGAGGAATAATGCAGAAACATTTCTCCCCACTGGATTTTACATTGTTTTAAGGTTATTGAAATGGCGACCTTTTTAAGTATTTCTGAAATATGATGCCTGTACTTGCTTGCATGTTATAAAATGATTTCACGTTGCCTCCAGTAATTCAACAATACTGAAATACATGTATATGAAAAAATGGAAAATGAACTCAATTTCGAAGAATATCTATTTCAAACCATTGAAGAAGCAGACGATGCGCATGGGTTAAACATGTAGTGGGTAGACTAAAAATGATGCCAACCAAAAAATGTATTCACAGTAGCATCGGTGTTTTTGTTCTCGATTCTTTGATTCTCGATTTGAATTCTAAAAAAGTTTTGAATTCGATTGATTTGCAAGAACCAGTCTAAAGTGCGGGCTTTTAGATAAGATTACGGTGGCGCCATCCAGCGGCGGCCATCTTTTCACCCGCATTTGCGTCACGTTCGGTGTACATCTGGTTCCTTGCCAGTGACTCACTGCCGAATTGTTTTTTCGGTTTGTAGCGTTCTGAATATGCAATTTGGCAAAAGAGCTGACGTTATTTAAACATTTCGAAAGCCAGGGTCGACACATATGGCGAATGGGGGTTCCAACGCCCCCTGCTTAACGCCATCTGGTGATTACGCACTAAAATTTGAGAAACTGCGGGCAGACTCCCTGGCCCCGAGCAATACCTTGCCTTCTCGAAACTTCGAACTCAGCGTTTCCGGTCGAACCGAATGCACCCCGCTCCCTGTTGACCTCGGGCTTTGGTACATTCTTCAGAATTTTTTTCCCCTGAAAAATAAATGCCCAAATGAATTTGGGAGTGATCATTCGACCGTGGAGGGTAATGGATCCAGCGCCATCTATGCGAATAAAATCGTCGCTTTGTTTGTACACTTAATAATTGGCTCCTATCTCGATCAAGGGGAGTAATGTAAGCAATAATTTGTCAGCCAATTTGTACATCATTTGATGCCTGATGAGAAGGTTTCGTACTTTGTACAAATTTCTGAAACTAATGTAGCAATATATCGATGCTGTATTTTTTCTCCAAGATTCAAAAATCTTGTAAATTTTCTCGTTCATTTTGGAATAAGTAGGCTATATAAGTATGGAATTAATGCAAAATGGAACTAAATACAGTTTTTTTTGTGTGCATTTTTTCATGTTTTTTTAATAAATAAATGAGGAAATGATAGATTTTAGAATTTTGCAGGGTACCCCTAGACTCTGAAAATCTAAAAAAGTCAGGGAACTTTAAAATGTCTGGAAAAGTCAGGGAGAAGTCAGGAAAGAATGACTTATTTTGAAAAAGTGAGTTAAGTTCAACGTAATCATGTTGTCGTGATCCAAAATTAATGCTTCTACATGGTTAGTTCAGGCCCCATTTGACTGTTGTAAAATTTTCCACGTTTTCCGCCGACAAATCTGCAACATTCTCCACGTTTTCCGAGTACTAATTTTTAAAATTTTCCACGTTTTACGAGTACAAATTTGCAAAATTTTCCACGTTTTCCGAGTACAGATTTGCAACATTATCCACGTTTTCCGGGTTCAAATTTGCAAACATTTTTTCACGTGTTCCAAGGAAACAATTCCAAATTTCCCACATTTTCCAAGGACAATTTTGCAAAATAAACTTTTTCCGAGTGCAAATTTTCAAAACTTTCTGCATTTTCCGAAAATGGTCAGGGAAATTTTGTTAACACCCGAAAAAGTCAGGGAAGTTAAAAATGAAATTTCTGGGGAAACTCTGTTTTTAAACTAATGTTGAAATGTAGCCTACAATGCGTATTTTTCTCTAAGATTCAAAAATCTTGCCAAAGTTCTCGTTTATTCTGTGCACAAGTATAAATAAGTTTGGGAATAATGCAAAATGGAACTAAATGCAGTTTTTTGTGCGTGCATTTTTTCATATATATTTTTTTAATAAATGAGAAATCGTAAATTCTTGAATTTTTTAAACCAATGCAATGTATAGAAATGTAGAAGCCGTATATTTTTTTCAAAGATTAAAAAAAAATCCTATCGAGGTTCTCGTTTATTCTGGAATAAGTATAAATAAGTAGCCTATGGGTACCTTCACTACCGAGCAAGGTGGCTTAGAGGTTTGCATCCTCGTCTTGCATTCGGTAGACTCAGGTTCTATTCCTGGGTCGGCTA
>JAQGBX010006798.1:0-12090 GCA_034698745.1 Megaphyllum sjaelandicum
CCTAAAAATAGGCTTGACCCCCCTACCATATGGCATTTAGTTGCTGACTGTAGGGTACTGAGTTGAATTGAATTGAATCAACAAAAAAATGTAACGAATACTAACTACGATTAAGATACTTAAATCATGCTTATTCCCCTGGTGATCGACATGGCAACTTGGCAATGATGGAAAATGCTTAATAAATTCTTATAAGTATATATATATGGCTCACTGACATATTTCCCCCAACACTTTCCCCTGGACATTATTTCCCGGACATGTTTTCCCCAGCATATTTTTTTTGGCTTCTTTGTTTCCCCGGACATTTTTCTCCGAGACATTTCTCCCCGTGGACAATTTTCCCCCAACACTTGTTCCTCGGACAGTTTTTCCTTCAGTATTTTTTTCGCGAGGACAGTATTTTACGCCACATTTTTTCCCGGGAAGTTTCTTTACCCCTACAATTCTTCCCGAGGGGATAATTCCCCCCTAAGTTTTTTCCCAAGGTGATATTTACCCCTACATTTGTTCTTACATTTTCTGAATACATTAATTAAGTACGCTCAATAGAAATAACATGTCAATCCTTTCAAGGAAACAATGTCTGGAGTAAAATTATGGTCGGCGACAAATGTCCTCGGGAAAAATTGTTGGGGAAAACGTGTCAGTGAACCTATCTAGATATATATATATATATATATATACAGTATGTATTTTCTATATAATCCACGAATGGAGTGGCTAACGAATGAGCTAACAGAGGGATAAAAATATGAAAATAAGTCGTATTTAAAAATAAATTTTATGTTGACCTCATTGATGCTGGATAACTGACAGAGAAAGCCGGAGGAAAAATCATCCTAAATTTGTTATATTTTCAACTGTATATAGTCTTTAGACGTCTTTTTGGCTTTGTACGATTCATTTTAGGCTTATTCTGTGCATCATCGTAATGTTTGAACAGATTTCAATGAGTCGATCAGTTGGCTGAGCAGAAGGTATTGTTTTCCATTCGTTTCATATTTATTATTGACAAGCTATTTATAAGGACTCTTTTCGAAGGTTGTCTATTTTTGTTTTGTGTACCATATCTTCGCCGTATTTATTTGGTCAGGTAGACACCATTTTCTGCTTAAAACGACCAAAAATGTAGCGGTAATTCCCTCAAGATGTGACCTCACGATGGAACATATGCGTTTCGTGTGATTATTATATGAAAAATTTCATAACGTGATAGATATTTTTATGCGATCTATCGCAGGCTTAGCATTTCAGCAAACTTTGGAGGAAAAAAATGCAATATTTTTGCTAGGAAATTTTTAACCTGAGAGGAAATTTGGAAGGCACGTAGCAATATTGTGAACAATTCTCATTTCACTGTTACAAAATTGTGGTATTTGAATAATTCGTTTAGTTTTTTCATTAATTGGCTTTATTTCGACAAAAAATTTAACTCTATCAACAATCATTTCATTTTTTGTAAAACGTCGTTAGTACATTTTTTAAATTTTGTAAATATTCTTTCTTCGTTTCAAAGAAATGTTGCTTTTGAGATAAATCGTTTAGTTTTTTAAAAGATTAGCTGTGCACTGGATGGGAAAAATATCATTTATTTTAGAAAATTAATAACATTTTCTTAATGTATTTCCGAAAGTTTTTTAATGTTTTTACAAAATTCTAACTTTATTTAATAAATACGCTAAATAAAATATATTATTAGCATTTTTCGATGTACAGAGACTGTCGAACAACCCTTACAGTAAATTGCTAGCTGGAATTTTTCAGTGAGAGGCAATTATTCTAACAAAAGTATGACGTAATACAAGTATCCACCTGTTTGTTTTCTGTGACAACAGCTGTTCCTCATTTCGAGGGTACATAAAAAGCGCAGCGCCAACTATCGCTAATCACTTCTCACTGTGTATCTCGTGATAGTCTTTAATATATACTGAAAATAAAAATGAAGTTTCAATTGCTCGTTTTGGCTCTGACTTTTGCTTTTGCTGCAAATCAAAAGTCAGAACCAAAACGAGCAATGGACTGCATGATGAGGAAAGAAAAGCTGAACATGTAAGTTTATATTAAATATGTTGAGAGAATCGATTATTTAATAAGTTTTACGATGTCATGAACAACGCAGAATGTTTTCTAGAAATTAAATTAATTTTGTTAAGTTTCTCTTCACGTTGTAAGTGCTTAGTAAATTTCTGGCTTCAAGTTTATTACATTTATAAGTTTCACAAGAGCGATATAAAGTGAAAGTTGTATATAGTGTAATCTGTGTATACAATTATTTCCACTTGGCTACAAATTCATGCTTTCGACAAAAATTTAACGTAATTTAGAGGAATGCATCAAGATGGCACGGTTGCAATGTTGCACCAGGTGATGGCGAAAATTTGAACTCTTTAATTCTCGTCCATATATGGGTATAAAAAGGTTGAGAAACACTGCTCTATACTTACAGATACATGTATATACAAAGTGAACAAAATGTCCCCATCTCACCCAATAACATTTAAACCGTTGTAGATATGACACATCTGTGAGGCCACATGTATAATTGTAGGAAGCAAGGGGTGTGCTATCCACTGGTGCAAACACATTTCAAGCTCATTCCGACAGGAAGTTCGTGAAAAACGCAACACAGACGTATGGTCCCTGATAGAAAGTTGTATGGCATCGTAATATTAGTTTCATTTGCGACAATATTCGCGTTCAAAACGGTTTAGCATGTTTGCTAATCTGCACAGCAGAAGTGCAATGCAGAAAAGCTCGTACATAAATATTCAGAGGCAGGGCCAATTCATAGATTAAGCATTAATACTTGATGAATTACGAAATGGCAACATTTTAACATTTTAAGGTACTGCACTGATCACTGTTTCTACATTCGTAATTCATTCCGTTTCAATGCTTAATCTGTGAATTAGCTACACCCCCGAATATATTTAAGTATGGGCTTTTCTGCATTGCACTGCTGCTGTGCACGTAAGCAAACAGGAACCACTAAAATGTTGTTTAGAACGCGACTATAGATAACGGAATGTCGCAAATGCACCCATTAAACTAATTTCACGATGCCCCTATAACTTTCTAATTGGGACTATATGTCTATTTTGTGTCCTTGACCTACTTCCTGTCTGACTGACCATGAAAAAATGGTCAAGGGTCAAATGTGTTTGCACTAGTAGATAGCACACCACTGAGTTCCTATAATGTGGCCAAACAGATGTGTCATATTTACAACGGTTTAAAAGTTATTGGGTGAGATGAGGACATTGTATTTTATCGAAAGAAGAAAGTGCTCATGCATGCACACGCTCAACACTCATTTCTCGAGTAATTTCCGTTCAATCGCCTCCTCATAAATTTTTAAAAACAATGGTACAATCTTACCAGAAAACTTTAAAAAAACCTACATTTAAATGTTTAGAATGTGATTAATACACAATCGAATACACGCGATTGTCGCTTTCAATGATTGCATCCCTTTCAACATGTGAATGATGTGCAGATATCACTACTCAAAGTATAGGCCTACGCTTCGATCGTGAAGTTCGTGTCTGAGTACAATGTACTCAAAGAAATAATTTGGCTTTTGTAAAATTTAATTCTCTCGCCTTTATGTAGTACATGTATAGTGTATTCTATCTGCCTCGTATTCTTTTTAATTTGTCCTATAATTACATGTATAGCGTGACTCACGCTCGTATTGATTCAAGTGGAAATTGGTATACCATGACAAAAGGCAACAAATCTAAAAAGCAAAAGTAGTTTCAAGGCCGCTTTAATACGACGTGGCAGTCTATAATGTATATTGTGGTGTGCGAGTTATATTCATATCAACGTTGATTTATAACAGAATTCAATAGATGGACGATACGATGTACACAGGAGTGTCCCGTCTGTCCAAACTGCCTTGTAAGGACTTCTAGGCTATAGGCAAGTACATTTACGATGATCAGAGTTTATCGCTGTGGATAAATAATTTCGTGTGTGGCTTAATTTTGAGGTACATGTCCAGAATGTACGTTTATCCAAAATATTATTGAGACAATGTACTATTACTGTATATAAATGCAAAGCTTTCAATAAAACAAGGAATTTCCCCTAACAGAATATCAAGCCACCCAGTTTTAAATGCAAAAATGTACTCTTTCTCTATATACAGGGGCAGTAATGTAGCTGATGCAGGCTATATGTATAAGCTGAAGAAATCAGCAACTTTTGCCTATAAATTGATTAGCAAGAAGATAAAACCAATGTAATTAATTTATCATCTAAAACTAATGACAGTTTAAGCGCAAGTTAACAACCGGACGTCCATAAAGAACGTCTTGCAAAGGGGAAGAAGGGAAGTATGTGAAAATGGGACACAGGTGAATAGGGGTTCGAGGAAACCGGACGTCCGGGTGCCAACTTGTGCTTCAATTTATATCAGTTTTAGATAATAAATTGATTGCATTGGTTTCACTTTTTTTTGCTAATCAATTTATAGGCAAATTTGCTGATTTCTTCAGCTTATACTTAGTCTGGATCAGCTATCAAATACATTACTGCCCCTGTATATGGAGGAAGAGTTCATTTTGGCCTTTAAAACTAGGTGGTTTGGTATTCTGTTAGGGTAAATCCCTTGTTTTATGGAAAGCTGTGGATTTGTATAGTTAGTTCATTGGTACGAGTAGTTCATTTTCTTAGTAATAGTTTGGATAAATCATAAATGTACATTCAGGATATGTATTTTGCATCAAAAGCAGCAAACACTAAACGTATATGCATGTGCACAAATCTCTGAAAGCATCAATAACTCAACATTCTCTTGATCATAAGGTGATCATTGAAATGACAACTGCAGGTATTAAGGCAACCAAACCTCGGACGAATATAAAAACTAAAGCGCGTCCATTTTGTTTGTGGCTGGGTTTGTATGATTGATTGTTCCTTCGTTGTGGGGCCATTCGAAAAGGACGTTTACGTATGGCGTGTAGGGGGTATTTCAGAAATTTGCGATTTTTTTTTAAATTTGCGAAATTTGTTTTCAGAAATTTTCCAAATTATTTTTTTTTCAGTAATTTGCGAATAAGCGTTTATTTTGGATTTTAAGAAAAATTTACACGTTGAATTTTCCTGACTTTTTAAAGTTAAGTCATTCTTCCCTGAATTTTTCGAATCGTGTTTATTTTATTTTATTCATTTTTGTATACATTTTTATTGTAAATTTATGATTCCCAGGGCAAGGCCGGGCCTTCCAACTAGTTGCTTATGTAATCATCAAGCTGTTTTACAGCGTTTTTGCGTATACAGAACAAGAAGGGACAGGAGGGAGGGGGGTCTTAAAACTGGGAAAAATACAGGACGTCCTTTATGGATGATTCCCAAGTCAGAATCAAACGCAAAATATCATTTTTTTTTATTAAACTAGTGTTTAAGGATTTACAACTTTTAACGGTTTTTTAGCAGTAAAAATATCACCTCGAAGTTCTTTAATGGGTTTTTATTTTAATTTCGTTTATCTACGTGGAGAGCGAGTTACGTTTCTCATGAATCATGTTGGTTTATTCGTATGTGGCATTCGTTTCTGGGTATAGTGAAAGTAGTGTTGCGTTGATATCTTATTGAAGGAATATTGATTCCGATGTTTGTCACGTGTTTAAATCCATCGACTAACAGTTGCTAGGTGTTTGTTTGTTTGTTTTATTAGATAGATCAGCTCGAGTGAATCGTCATTTTTAAATTGTGTCTTACGCGTTTGCAGTGCGACTCCCATTAATGGCATCTTCAAGGCCTAGTTTAGAAGTTTGTGGTAAGTTTGTGCATATATTAAGATTTTATTCTATTATTACTTTAGTGGGTTAATAACTAAAGCGCTTATTTTAAATTATCGATAGATTTTCTTCAAGAACGAATTGAAGAACTTTCGTTCGTAGATAATGCTCAAAAGTTGAAAGGTTACCGTTGTTGCGCTTGTGGAAATGTGGCCATCAGCCATTGCATCGCCAATTGCGGCGATGTTTTCTGCACTAAGTGCTACCTCAATTACTTCAGGAAACCTTGTCCGAAGTGCAAGGCGAATATGACATTCGTAAGATTTCATATCTAGGTTGGAATAGTTGAACATATGTTAATGTTAATTTTTTGTAAATCATCATTTTCGTGGCGTGTTTTTTTTCTTTCGAAGAATAAAGAGGATGACGAATTTGAAAGTGCAGTTATTAAGTTGAAAGTCAAGTGTAAATTTACCATAAAAGGATGCGAAAAAATCAGTACAGTGGTAGACTATTTGGTAAGTATCATTTTGTTAGTAAGATATTCAATGATGTTATTTGTCAATAAGTGATCTTTCTCATTCATGACAACGTTTTAATAAACTTTGTGCTTAATATATTCTTATTGTACTTGTATTTCTTGAACAGAAACATATTAAGCTGTGCAAATTTGCTTCCGACAAGCATTTATCTACATCGTTTCGAGAAAATGCAGTTGCTGAAACTGTCCAACAGGTAAATAAATTGGTTTTAAGAAATGATTTTAAATCACGGTTAGTCAATCGAAACCACTGTTTCGTTTAAACAATCCGATGATTTAAATGGTTTTAAAGCAGAAATAAAATTAATGCAAACTCGAATTGGGTGAATTAATTACTGATTGCATGAAGCGAATAAAATTCATAATCAATTTCATAAAAGATGCGGTTTAATGAAGGAAGGTCGTATATGCTATTATGATTGCTGATCAACCCTACAGTGTACACCACATGATAAATTTCTTTTAATTATAGTGAAATTTAATTTTAAAATGATTGGCAGTTTAGCATTCTGCCGGTATGCATAGGTTGCGGTTGATTTTTGAATTCATTTCCTTGCCTCAAACCTTAAAAGAAGTCGGACGACGAAAATAGAAACAAAACAGCAATGCAGGAAAATCAAAAGAAATTGGACGAGTCGGTAATAGGACAAATAAAGCATGGGATTAAAAGCGAGCTTAGTAACGAAATGAAGACTTTGCATTCACAAATGGCAAGTATTTGCGTAACTATACTTAAAAATATTGCTAAAACTTTTTTTTCGTTTCATTTCTGCTGACATTCAAATATGTAAAATATGACAAATGAATTATTTTCTGGTTAAGGTTTTAGCAAATAATGACGAAATGAGGGAACTAACCAAGAACATGTTGAAAGCGGAAATTTCAGCCGAGAATAAAATTAAGGAAATTAGACAAGATCTTAAAAGAGACATCGAAGCATTATATTCCACCAGTTTGAAAAATGTTAATAATTAAAAGCCCTACATTATTCAGACATTTTTTTTAAAAGTGTTATCACGAATACTTACTGTCCCGTTAAATGTTGTTATAGTTCACCGAAGAATGGAACAGCAATAAAACATCGATTGAAGCTGAAATACAAGATCTGAAAAACGAAATGCAGGAAAGTAAAAACCAAAATGATTTATTTCGAGCGACACTCGAAGGAACCATAAACTCACTGGTGAAAAAGGTAAATAAAAATGAATTTTTTTGAACATCTTCAATTAAGATTTAGTTGACATCCAGTCCATTGTGTTTATTCTAGATCAATGATAATTTTATTAAAACTAAAGAAGCAATGGAACAAATTCAAGCCGAATTTGCGAATCTCAAACGTACGGTGCAAGAAAATGACAGATTGGCCAAAACATCGCTTCATCAAAATAAGGAGGTTAGTAAAATAGAAATTATACTGAAATTTAAGGAAATAATTCACGCAATTTGACAACATACATGTTTATTTTTTGAAATAATTATTCATTATTTTGCTAGGAATTGGAAAAATTGGAATTGCGACAAAGAAAACGTCTCGATGAACTGGAAATTAAATTGATGAGTTCATCGGAAAGAAATATTCAAGAGTCTAATCAAGATTGTCATCAAGGTAACGTTTGTTTAAAATTTTAATATATGGTTCTCTTATTATTTTTACTAAAGTTAAGCTTAAGCTTAAGGCACCGAAAAGCTTAAGCTTAACTTAAGGGCTTGGGTCGCGAGAGACGCACTTAAAAAAATTCTTGAAAATTCTCGAAAAATCTACTTTTTCAATACTTCTTCCCCTATTTAATTCTTTAAATAAAATAAAATTAAAATAAAACCAGAAATAAAATAGTCACCGTTTATTCATTTGAATTACGCAATTTAACAACGGAAGTGGTAAGGGTCAACTATAAATGGATGCAGACCGTTGCACTTCTGGGTATGTGCTTTTGATATTCTGTATTTTAAAAAAAATTGCAATTTTAAAAATCCATCATTTTGAACGACGTACATGTATATTTTTAAAATCGTTCGACAATTTCTGGAACATTTCAAACATTTTTGAAAAGCTTTGCGATTCTATAGAATGTTGTCGTAATTTCGGAGAACGGTATAATGTTTATGGCATTTCAAAACCATTCCTGCGAAGCATTTTATTTTTTACGGTAAAGTGTCTCCATTAAGCCATTCATGGAGGACCCCCGAAGACAGACGCCGTGACACTGTCACGCTAAATCATTTAGTTAAAAAGACGTTTTTGACCCACCCTGTATTTGATATCAAACTATTTAATTTCAAGGAATTAAATTAAATCCACTTCTAAATTTGGGTGTTTATTTTATTTTTAACAGATGATGACGAAGATGAATTAAAGGATATTTTCATGTGGAAAATCTCTGGATTTAAGGAGGAGTGGCAAGGACTCATGGGAGAGGAAAAAGTTGAAATAAAAAGGGAAGAATGGTTCACTACTCATCAAGGGTTACGATTTAAACCAGTGCTAAAAACATTATTATCCATCAATTATATAGAACTAGATTTCTCTCAAGACAGAATTCCTTCTTCTCCTTTTTTGCATTTGAGGAAATATATTTTACTCGATCAAACAAGTGCAATTGAAAAACGAAACGTCGAATTAATCGACATTCCAGAATTTAGAAATAACTCAGCCAAAGACACCATGAAACGTAATTTATCTCCTTCCTTTTTTTATTGTTTCAATGTGTTTTTTCCTTCCCATCTTTTTGAGGGCGAAAACAATTATGTGAAAAATGACGAGATTTTGATTAAAATTATTTTTGAGCCAATTTCCATTCTGTGGAAACAAATCGGGTCACGCGATGGCGTCTTTTTGTGGCGCATAGACGATTATTCCAAAAAGAAGAAAGATGCAATCGATGGGATAAAAAGGTGTTTAACGAGTGGACCGTTTAAAACGAGTCACGTGATGGGGTACACGGCCTATCTTAGATTACTTTTAAATGCCCAGTACAGGAAAGAGGGAAAATGCATCTTAATATATTTATATTTTGTATTGGGTGAACACGACGCCTCGCTTCCGTTTCCGTTTAAATGCAATTACGAGTTTTCTTTATTGGATCAATCGGAATCCTCGACAAAACAAAATATAAGCCGGGAATTTAGTAATGATTTTAAAGAAAGTAATACACTTTGGTGGCCTGAAAAATTAGTTTCTCAAAGTACCGTCGAAAGTTCGAAATACTTAAAAAACGATTCCATTTTAATTCGAACGACTTTAAAAATATTGTAATGTAAATTGAGTAAATGTAATCGAGTTTTATCTTTCCTTTTTGAACATCTCGACCAATTTATTTCGAGACAATTTAATGTACAGTAAGTGAAAGCGACGCCCGTGAGTAGTATAAGGCACCTACCTGGCCAAAGTGGGTGGTGACTTCCGGTGACGTCACCACCCACCGGAAGTGACGTCACCACCCCCTCCCGGAAATGACGTCACCGGAAGTCGGCCATTTTGTATGACGTCACCGGAAGTCGGCCATTTTTGTCCCGGAAGTCTGCCATTTTCCGGAAATGACGTCACCGGAAGCGGAAATCAGCCATTTTTGTCCCGGAAGTCGGCCATTTTCCTGAAATGACGTCACCCGGGCCAAAAATGGCGTCATCGCCGCCCAAAATCGCCTGAGGCATAAAAATAAACTTACTGTGTCATGGTCGGCCATCTTTATGACGTCATGAAAATCAAGTACGGACCTGTAAATGTGAACTTACCATTTTCCAGAGAGTGACGTCACCGGTAACAAGTTTTAGCTTGCTAATGACGCTAATATATTGCCTGGGGCATAAAAAAAGAAAATCACATTGCTCGGACCCGGAAATAATATAGCAAAGAAAAACTTCACAAACGGTTATTTTGAAAGTAATCAGGTTTTATTCCCATTCATTATTTTCATTCACATTAAGTAAACGCATGGCATGAACATAAGTGGATTTAGGAAGATGTTTCAGAGGATACCATTTAGCAAAGATATGTTTAATACATCTTTCCAAGTCATGCCTTTTAAAAATGCAATGGTACAGTATTTCTAAGGGATATGTATGTGTATCACTCCAAATTTCTCTTGCATGACAAGTGTGCCAATATTCTAGATGGTCATCAAAAAGCTCTAGTTTTCTAAGGATAATACAGTCAACGCAATAAAGTTCTTTCTTCTTTAGCGCCGTCATTGCAACATCAAGGATGACTTGATGCAAATTAACTTCTTTGATAATTCCTGGTACATCACAAAATTCAGGTAATCCCAGGATGTTAGCAGGAACTATGATACTGTTAAAGTCCACTACTTGCTGTTTGCGCAATGCAGAAAGCATTATGAATACTTCTTGATTCCATACTGGACAACAACACTTGGCACGCACAACTTGAATACACCATTCAATATTGCTAGCAAGGCGTGTACAACTTGCTAATATAAAAAGTGGACTTGCATAATGTCTTACATCAATGACATCGTATATACTAGCCCTTAGGTGGAAATACTTTCCTTTCAGTAGTGGTAGGATATGGCAGAATATCGTTAACGAATTCATTATCATCGTCACTGGTAGCAACATCGAAATCCACATCACCATTATCACTTGTGGTTATGCTGGAATCTGCATCATCGTAGTCCATGTTAAGAGCTTTCTTCATGGTAATCGTCATCACTGGTAACTATGTCAGAATCCGAATTGTCACTGCCGAATATGCTGCAATCAGTATCTTCATTGTTTATGCTGCAGATGTCTTCATGGTTTTTATCATCACATATAGTCAACGTTTTAAAATGGTTGTGCACCAGGTCGCAAAGGCAATCTTTATTGTGGATGTGCATTGCAACAATCGCGTGGCAAAGAAATACGTCTGTTCACAAAGGAAAATCGCTCTCAACTAAGGTTTTAGAGTGTTGAAACAGGGGGCGCTAGTAGTTAGCATGACGTCAAAACCTCTGTGTCAATCCAAAATGACTATGTCAGATGATCTCATGTGGAGCGAGCCTGAGCATGAAAAGATGACGCATCATGTACATGTGTAGACAAGGATACAAAAGAGGGTCTGAACAGGAGAATATGATTCAGCATTTCACGTGAATATATTGGCGTGTCTTGACGTGCCCTAAACTAAATTAGTTTTTGGCTATTTTACTGTAAAATATGGTCTTATATAATGTATTTTTGGTGGATTTTGTGGGATTCTAACATAAAATAAAAAGTTTTTGGCTATTTATTGCGAGATTTTGGCTTATTAACTAATTCTTAGTGTGTTTTGACATGCCCTAACCTAAATTAAATATGTTTTAGATAGTGTACTGCGAGATTTTGGCTTATTAACTAATTCTAGGCATGTCTTGATGTGTCCTAACCTAAATATGTAAGGATATTTTACTACGAAATGTGATCCATGTGTAAAAAATGCTGTTTTCTTATGGATCTCATACCGGTATAGACTCAGAAGGGTCGCCTAGCCCCCAACGTCTTTCTATACATAGAAACGAACCAGAAAGTAGTGCGTCTTCCATGCCATGACCGGGATTCGAACCAGGGGTTATTGCGACAACAACGCAATGTACTAACCACTATACGATCACAGCTATCCGGTTAGGACAGTCAAACAATAAGTAAAAATGCATTACAATTTCTACGTGATGCCCCCCGGGTGGGTTCCACACACGCATAGGCACAGGCCAGCATGCATTCGTAAATATAACGTTTTTTAACTCTCAATGAAAACTATACAAAGAAATATTTTGAAAAGTAATCTTTGTTTATTGCACCCATTCATTATTTTCATTTACAGAA
>JAQGBX010006799.1:0-12087 GCA_034698745.1 Megaphyllum sjaelandicum
AAGCACCCCTCGATGTCGGAAACCAGCTTTGCCCGGATATCATCTACTAAGGTATCAGCAGCTTTTGAAAGTTGGACCTTTAACAGGGCCATGACATCCGCAATAAAGCTTGCGACTCTCGCATGCTCACGTAGGTCACGGGAAGCCTGTGGTTCACACACCAACATAGAACTGCTTACACATGCTGAGCAGCACCATTTTACGCCCACTTTCTCTCTCTTCCTGACTACTTTCAGCACGTATTCCGGCATACCGATGCAGGACGTGTGAAAGATGCGGTTGCATCCATCACAACTAACACCAGTATCCGCATCAACAGCTTTGTCGCATGTCAGACATGCTAAATGCACAATATTATTGACTGTACATACATATCGACATACATATCGACAAGTACAGTATGTCCATGCTGCTTAATTTCTGATTACGACAAGTAGGGATTAATTACCCCTTCCATCCGGGCAATTGCAAATCGATACGAGCACACGTATTTGTACTCGACATTTTCCATTCAAGCCTAAAACCACGCAAACTGAGAAATCTTGATAATATATCAAGAAATTAGTAATACACGCATTAAAATTCACATTGTATCATTATTTCCGCCACTTTAATCTATGCATTGCTTTTAAATACATGTCATGTGCGTGTTGCATATAGAAATGTTTCTTGTTTTCGGGATTTTTTGCTGGCATAAATAACTTCTTCTTAATTATTTCCTAAAATGCTAATTATATTTTGGTAATCAGTGAATGCAAACCAACAGGAGTGGGACAAACGTGCTTTGTCTTTCCTACAAAAAAAAAATGAACGGCATAGGCTACATAATGCATGAAAATGCACAATTTCTTTGAACACGCGGAATCCCATGCGTCCTATTTTTTCTGTGCATCGCAAGTTTTGAATTAAATTTGCAATTCCAGAAATTTAAATAAATAAAAGATCTGAAGATACATACTGTATATTCGTGATGCATAAATTTCAGGACATGGCTATATGCAACTAAATCAGTATGTTAAAACGTTTTCATTTATAATTGTAGTAAACAAAAACACCTCATATACTTAATGAACAATTGTTTACCATAAAAGCGTAATTTAATTAAGCTCAATGGAGATTATTTTAAGCTGACTATCCGGATAAAATTTATTTATCCGCTCACGGCTACGACGCGACGTCGACCAGTGGTTGTCTTCCCCTATTCAAAATTCAGCTATTCCCAAATCGGCCATTTACCAAATAAGCAAAAATAGGCTAATTGTAAATAGCCGACAAATTAAATACATGTAAGAGAAATGATACCTCTAAATACAACGTACAACAATTTTAATAACATAACTAAAGCTTTGTTCTTTTGAAAAAAAATCTCACACGATAAATGTCTAAATAAAGCACAGGTAACAAATTAACTACGAAATGTACATTTTCACCCAAGGAAACCTGATGCAAATACGGCATGCATAAAAGTGCACATTGGGCAGATTTTCCGAAAAATAAACATTCGTATTCAACTTTCGCTAATGCTTTTAAATATTTTTGGGGGAACGTTTTGCGTAGGCGGTGGTTTTCTAATTCGCGAGCGAGGTAACCCAGGTAATTAACTGTCTGCATAAATTATATATTTTACTTTTAATAAGCGAAAACAGCGCCTGAAAGCATATTTGCCATGTAACGAGACATGGGGTTAAAATGTCTCGTTTATGGCAATATTTCTGAAATTGTTGAAATTTCAATGGAAGCTTTGCGCAGCGTGAGCCAGTATGATTTGAATATATTTTGCATATTTATCTACATGTATTCCAACTTTTAATTGCAAATATTAAATGGAGTTATTGGCAATTTCTGTGGGTGGTCAAATATGCCATTAACACGTGGAATATGTAGGCATAATTTAGTGAACAAGTGGTATATTTAGTAACATCATAAATGTAGCAATACAGCATTTATGTTTTGTGCATTTATTAACTTTAAAAAATTTAAATAGAATAGAGTATCTGCAATGGGATTGTCCCAAAACCGACTAATAACAATTCTCCATTTATTAAATTACGAAATTTACTTTTACTTATCTTAAATGAAAAAACAAGTAGAATTACGTTTTTAACTCATATCAGTATGATACTATATACAGTCGACTCACATTAACTAAAACAATGTTTTCATGCATTCCCACTTTTTTTTTCTAACCCAATTCTCGGGCACAGTGCATTATTTTCCCTGATTTCATCCCTGTGAATTGATAATTTCCTCATACAGTAATTAGTTGTATTTAACCTTTGGATTCCTTAACGTTGTCAATAATTAAAAAGAAAATGTTGGTGTTAATTGTGATTTTTTTAAATTTTCAATCATATAAAAACGAGTGCAAATGGCATTTTTTTTTTCTGCCATCCCATTTGGGAACTTTCTATTTTACGAACTTTTTGGGGGTCACTACAGGTTCTTCAAACGCATACTTCCTATTATATACTATACGCCAAGAATGAGAATAAAAAATCTGCGGTATTTCCAAGAACTACGGGCAAATTATTAAAATTATATGCTGTCAACTTTGGCAAGCTTTTCCTGCAGGGCTCCCTTTATTTTGTGAGTTAATAACTTTAAACATTTCCTTGATTTTGTTAATGAAATTGAAAGAATGGCTATACGTCTTGAAAAATAATTTGTAATTCTTATATGGTTATTCATTCGTGTCTCAACGAATAATAAATTAGAATTATGAACTTTTTATTCTTATAAAAATAAAGAACGAAGAAAGTAAATTCTATTAATACTGACTTATTTTTAAATTAACAGCGTGGACGATGTCCGCATACAGTATCAGCAATGTATACATTTCTGAAGCATGAAAAAAGGAGCGGAACGTTCTGTATATTTTTCACTTATAAATAATTCACAATAGAACTAATTTATTGAGATTTATTTTGAAATGGTTTTTATATCTACTCGGAAGTAGCACTGAATCAGGATGCACGATAGAGCTACATGTAGTTGTCTGGAGAGTTTTGATAAAAGGAAATGGTTTTCCAAAGGAAAACATAGGATTTTTATAAAATAATTGAATATCACACCCTTGCGTTAAAATGTACACGATCACATTTGCATCACAATAGCATTCGTAGATTTGGGAATATTTATACCAAGTTCTCTTTTAGGTCGCGAGCTATAGGACAAACGGCTTTGTTTTAATTTTATTATTTTTTCGGAAAAATTAATTTCAAGATACAGTGTGTATTTTACAAGTTTTTTAAACGAGGCATTACAGGTTTCATGGTAAATGAAAACATGCTTTCGAAGGTTCTTGAATTATTGCCGTTGACCTAATGATATGCATAAAGTTGTTTATTCAAAAACAAGTTGGGGTTAGTTTTCAATCCCGTTATTGGATAAGAATAGAAATCGCACATTTTCAATGGCACCAACCTTGAGCTCTTATATTTATTAATTTCACAAAAAATCGCAGTCATGGACTAAAATAAATAAACCGTGCAAATATTGCCTTGACTTCGGCTTTCGGTGTTTACCTCAACATTGTGAGGAACAGGTAGAAAGCGTTATTCAGTAGCTATAAGATACAATGAGTGCATCGTATAAATTAAACTAGAGCAAGTACACTCGCTGCTTTCTATCATAAGTTCTACATGTATATGAAGCTTGGACAAAAGTGAAGCCAATTACAACGTCTATCTGGGTAGCACCATGACAACGATTCAAAGTATAGGACGAAAATTCTACAGAAAAGTTTTGTACTTTTACTAATCAACTTCATTTCTCAAAATAAAGTGTCTAGTTTTAACATTTCGTAAACTTTCCGCTACCAACCAAAACTTGGCTCGTAAATCACAGTTTGGCATAGCCCTTGCAGTCGAGGACAACTCAACGATGGCAAAATGCAGAGTTGACAAGATTTTACGGATGGATTTTGAAATAGCAATTTAAAAAAAATATTACGTGTATAATGCTAGAACTTTTTTATATGATTGCTATAGAGAACATAATTGGGTTGCTCTGACAGAATCTTTACGAATGGTACTTTTGACAGTCTTTAGTAACGTATGTAAAATGGATGCATTTATTAATTGGTTTCTTTATAAGGAAAACGATAACCTTTGGTAATTTTTATATCAATTAACGTGTCGATTTAACACACACACGATTGCCAACAAATTTTATTGGTAAAGTTTCTGTCCAAGTACCCCTATTTCTATGACTAAAATTAAAACAGTAGTGCTTTTGGTATTGTTGTGTGGGATGTACAGTGCCTGGACATTGACAAGTACCATGCCCAGTCCTTGTTGCAAGCCATAACTAGAAGTAGATATACCTTCTAGGCCTATAGCTGAAAATTTAAAAACTTTTAGTAAGGACGCCATGGTAATGACCAAATCATGAAGTCAAACTATGTTTAGGAATTGATAATCACGAACTGAAGACCTCCTAAATAAGTAAAGGGTCGAACAACTTAACAGATGGAAGTTGCTTCAAACTGCCCTTGCCTATGGCACACATTTTAGAAACTGGTTCAAGTACTTTGCCTAAATTTCCCTAAAATGAACAATTTAAACATTTTTACTACAATGTATACTTGTAATTCCACAATTTTCACGTTTCATGCAGAAACGTGCCAATGTTCTTTAAAAACAATGTAATCAGCTGATAAATTTAGCTATACATCAGCTTCAAAAGTTAACGAATGCGTGTTGCAGTGATAAGTTTCATTACATAATCGCCATGTACGGTCAATATTTCATCTTCATTTGTTTAAAAACATAAGATCCCTTTACTCTCAGCTACGTGCAATGATTTGCCAAACATTAGTGGTGCTACTTAGCATTCTGCGTCATAATTTAATTAGTCGAGAATGTGCTATTTTCTAACAGGAAACATTATTGCTCGCTAAAATGGAAATTATTATGACATGGAAAATCAGATTTTTTTAAATCTAAGGTCTAGTTATCAAAAGGTTGTAAACAAATCACGTAATTTTATAGAGGCGAAGCACAATCAGTTTAGTTATTTCCAAGATATACTTAATTGGCGCCATATTTACAGAATAAGTGTCATAAAAAACACTAGGATAACGCATAATGAGATTCGGTTCATTTCGCACTTGGAGTCTTTCAAACGTTATAAGGCAGTCCACTAGTTCAAAATTACTCCGCGTTTTTACACTTGTAAACAACCTTCAATTGAAGCCATACATGAATTTCTATCTGTTCAATTATCGGGCAATTTATTAAAGTAATTTGTCAGGCTATGGTATGTATGAGCATGCAGTGGGACATTGCATTGTATGTGAGGTGCACCGCCAAGTCCGGTCAGTCATTCTCATTCCACACCCCTTCATCTCCATCGCGTAACCCTGCATTGTTCTTTATCATTAGTGCTCCAGGAGTTCTGGGTTGGTTGGTTGATAGTGAAGGTATTAGAGAGCAGGAGGAGGCCTGGGTAAAACCTCAAAAATTATTGCTCGAAAGCTCAGTGAGCAGATCATAAACTTGTTGTTGTTGATAAACTCGGTATTCGTGCAAATCGCAATAAAAGATCGATCAAAAATTCTGGGAATACTCATGCAGAGCCATTAGTAACGTATACAAAGATATTTGTGGAAATATTTTGGCGACTGGTTTATTAATCGGAAATCACTGATTATTAAATACTAATTATTGGCCTACGCATATGTAGGCTACTCATGTTTAAGAATGTCGGGAACATATCTGATAACGCGAGCTATCCACTAATCCAGTTTCGTTAAAATATACAAACAAGTAGGCCTTTTAAAAGCAATAAAAGCAGGTAGGCTAAGCATGCTTGCATTGCTTAAAACAAGATCTTCTGGTTTGGCGAAACGAGGAAAGAGAACTTATACTCTCCTTTTAATCCAAATCAAATTTCTAAACCGACATTAAGCGCGAAAGTCAGGGAAAAAAAACTGCCCACAATTGGCGAATGTGGCTACTAGTCATAAACTGTGGTTTCCCTTTAATCTTGAAATTAATGAGGCTGTATTTATATAGACAGATTAAGAAGAAAAAAACACGGAAAATCGATCGTTTTGGGGTGGAAATCACGCTAGGCCACGTACTTGCCATAGCGTCAACACGTGGCCGAAAGCTGGCCACTCATGGTCACTTCAACGTACGGTTTTCATGAATGGTCCGAAATCGCACGCTGTCAAAATGCTCCAACTTATAATAACTACCAAGGTGCTCTGAAAAATCAGGGCAATTCTTTATTGATTCTCGCTTTGGCGTGTACGACCTTCCTATCACTTCCATTTTCCATTTCATTAATTACTTTTTTTTTCTTATCGTTGGGCAATGGATTAAAAACGAAAAAAAAGGGTGATCGAAGGGCGCATTACGGTTATTGAAATTTTCGTGAAAATTCCCCCACGGCCGCGGTGTTTTCCCTTGTTTATAAGCTGAAATAATGCGTGCATTGATTACGCATCGTGAGCCCAGGATTCAGATTTAAAAACAGCCAGTAGGACGCTAGCTGAGCGTAGAAATCCGTTAGTTTTTTTAACTTGACCCGTTCCGTGAACCACCTAGATGGAGGCCTCGTTTTTAAGTGTTACTTCGGCCTTGCTGAAGGCAATGAGAGTTGTTTAAGTGAAAATGCTCTAGCTGTTACAAATACATGTACCTGCGCTAGAGAAACGGCCGGGCTGACACGTTTGCTTAACCATTCGTAGTTAGCTTAGCACAAATAAGGTAATTTACAAAAAAAAAGTCGAGTTGTATAAATCAATTCGGTCAGGAGATCCGGAATAAGTCGACATTTATTGCAATACTGAAGAATTACTTTTAGAAACATTAAAGTTAACTTTGTTGTGCATGCAGGAATCCAATCTTAAACGAGGGGTGGTCTAAACCAGTGTTTCTCAACTGCGTTTTCAACTTCGCATTAAAACCACAAATGTTGAATCAAGGATGTGGCAGTCATGCTGACATCTTTGTCGCAGTTGCGAGAAGATCTCAATAGTTGGACAATATAGTGTGAATGTATACACTTAGGGTCTGAGCACGGTGGACTATCGCTTAGTGGTATTGCAGACCCATATCACTAAGCGACACTGGCTTATAGTGACTGGAAACAAGTTCACCGTGCTCATACCCTTATGACGTCAACTTCTAAGGATATATGAACTGCAGGATTTAACGAAATACACGTATAGTACATGTACTGTATCTAGTAAACGCTCGACCTATCGAGGGAGACATACAGTACATGTACAGTATGTTATTTTAAATAGAAACATCAAAAAATACTGATACATACTGTAGAAGTTAAAGAATGTATAAAGAATCTTATTTAAACCAAACTTTCATTTTTTTTAGCAAAACCTTTCACTTCTCTGGTTGTCTCTTTTCCGGTTCATTGCAGTATTCGCCAAATGACTGTTTTTTTTTTCGCCTCCTCTTATCATATCGGTTAATCCTGACCAAGGTTAGTACGCAGTCCATTTTATGTGGTTGCACAACAGCAGAGGGACATTGCGTGGCGCGGGTAATTGACGTCAAAGAAGGTGATCCATGAGATAGACAGGAGGTGGCATAGCCAAGTCTGAATACTCTTTGATTGCATCGGCCAATAAAATCGAACTGGACACGTTGTTTAGGTTTTACTGAGGTTCTTAACCCACTTTGTACAGTTTCGCGCATTCAAGACGCAAGCTGCATAACACGTAATATTAATAGATTGTTCAGTCAATTTTACCGTTCTGTTCACTAAAAGTGTGCATGACTATAAAATTATACACATCTTTAGAGTTTTCTTCTTTCCAGGTATGGAGGCTCCCAATTTCTATTTCTGCGATTTCTCACTTTTCACATGCTGATAGCGTTAGATACAGTAGCCTAACTATAGTAAATTAACCTATCATAGCTAACTCTTCAAACATAATCATCATCCGTAATGAATATGGATATACTGAATGTACAGTTTATTTATTACAGGGCAGTTGTCTACGATTGAAATCGAAGTGTGAAGTGAATGGCGCCATTTTTTTTTAAATTTATAAAATTATAATAAACCAGAACGTTTAATTGTGCGTGACATGATTTAAGTAATTTACCTCGCACTTGATCATAAAATCCTACCCTAGATCTTCGATTTACGCTCTTGACGTGATTGTTGCAACGGTTGTTTTTTTCAAGTAGTTTCAACTTGAACGCGTTCTTAACGACACGACGCCATGTTTGATCTGGAATGAGACTCCAGCGCAACTATCCCTTAACTTTTAATGTTTCCACTATTTGTTTACCCTTGGATTGTGATAAAAAAATATTTCATGAAAAATATGTTAATATCTGAAATCTGCTTAATTGTATTGATATGCAAACCAGAAATATGCTCGTTTGTTATTCCCCATATGCAAATCTCCAGCAGAATTCCAAACAGCCACAACTAGTACTTTTGGCAATTGTTAAGTCACGTGTGCAAAATCGACGCGCTAATTGGTGCAAAAACATTCATTCAAGGTTATCGCTGTTTTTAAACCAATGGAATGCATTTCTGTGACACACGTGACCTCACGAGTTTCTATCTGAGTACCGGTCCCTATTATTGCCAACTAAAATGTTTAAATAACATCAAGCTTTCTTTAAAGAAGTAGACAAGTTTTCTGTACTGTTCCATAAAGTAAACAAGTCTCGTTATATCTCACCGCGCAATTCAGGAATAACAACTGCATTATGCGTCAACTACAGTGTCGATACGACTTCGTTCACACTAACGAATGTGATGTGAATTTTTGATAGCACACACCCATGCGGCATACTGCGTGAGATGGCCAATGTTGATACAAGTTCAAATAATTTCGAAGCATGTATGCTGTCAATTCATATAAATTGATACGCCACTTGTCTTTAAACGTTTACGCATTTTTTTCGTTCACCAATAATAAATGAAGGAAATTAGTAAAATACTTGCTTCATGCATCCATTTAAAAAACCGAACTTCTATTTCGCAAAACTGCCAAAAATAGAGGTAAACAACTGAAAGCTGGTCACTCAAACGCCTTGAACTGAGTCCGCACCAGCCATAGCGGCTTTACTAAAATGTGGCCGGGTTAAACACGCGGATCTGCGCAACCTTGGCACGAAGCATAACGGATAATTTTTCAAATTGAATAATGCCCGTAAGTTTTCCACGTGCTTCTGCCACACTTTGCATCTCATTACCTGAAATATTATGATGATTTGAAAATCAGGGCCTGCTGGGTGTGCTCACCACCACCTCAAGGATAAGTGGCTGCGCAGCCTGCGCTTATTTCTACTTCCATTTCCTGATTCTTATCGAAAAAACAAATTTTAAAATGCGCGGCAAATCCTTGGCTGCAAAAACGGAAAGACTCCTGGGTTTGTCGAACCAGTAATCAGTTTAATTTTTAAGTGGGAAATAAATATTAGGAGCACTTCATGGCCAATAAGCAGCGGGCCGTTGTATGCAAGATTGAGAAATTAAATGAGAATCGTGATTAATGTGAGGTTTAAAATCGCCAAGGTTTTGCTCGATGTTGAAAATTGACCCCTTCACCTCACTATAATCTTGGGCGAATTCTAATCTACCCGGGCGGCCTAGGACTTGTTTCATTGATCTCTGACACAGTGGCTGGACGATACTAACGCAATAAATGAGCCAACATCATTAGTATATCACCGTCAGGGGCGCTGCTAGCGCGTACTTTTAGGGGGAGGCTTAATTTGCAACGATAGCCTCAACTTCATTTTATTATATGAAAAAAGTAATTCTCCAGAATTAAATTAAATGCATCACTAATTGGTTTTTGCGGGGTTAAGGTAGAAGAATGGAATATCTTGCTTTCCTTCTACGAAATTTACGGTTTAAGAAATTCCCATTGTTTTAAAATGTACAACTACTGTATATGGTTATTTGGTTTTCTTTGTATCAAAACATATCAATACATGTAAATTAAAACTGATAAGGGGCCATTCAAAAAGGACGTCCTCAAAATGTTCCCAAAATTGGACTCCCCCAACCCCCTGTCCGCATTGTGTCCGGTCAATCCTTTTTGAATGGCCCCTAAATCTCCAGAATGGGTGCAAAAATGAAAAATCAGACAATGTGGACATGTACATGTAGGAACCATGGGGCGCTGAATTTAATGATTTGACAAAACAAAAGTCAATTAGAAAGTCCATTTGCAACATTTAATTTATCGATCGCCACAAAACAAATGACTTCTGGGCTTCTTATATGTTTGCACCCATGCATAACACCGCTACATTGCAGGAAAGCTCTAGACCTGGTTTGTTTTAGGAATCGAGCTTTCCTGTAATGTAGCGGTGTTATGCATGGTTGCAGACATACAGCCCAGAAGTCATTTGTTTTGCCATTTGTCATTTGCAACATCCAACATACAGTGTACATGTATGCCTGCTTTGATAGCCGATTTCTATTCAATTTTTTTTACAAAATTAGTCAATATGTGGCATACAATTACATCCCGTTGGATTCATGTTCAACATATTATTTTATAACATACTAGCTGGTCTGCTAGTTTTAATAATTTAATAATGTTTTAATTATGGCACTTAACTTCATGCATTGTCAGATGAACAGCCTGTTTAACACTGGTTCGGCCACTAAAAGAAGCGTCTTTGAAAATGAAATTGGCGGGAAACTTTAAATTGTACGGCATAAAAACTGAAGTCTTTTTTGATAGCTGAAACGGCTTCAGTCCGAGAGGAAGAGTGGATGACACCAATCTACCTTAGGAGAAAAACTTCGTTTCAGCATTTGCCAATGAATGTTTCACATGGGGGAGAATACATGTAAACATTGAAAAAATTATTAAGACATGTCAAGTCAGATAAAGGCTCATCTCTGAAGCTGGATGTTGATTTCTAAAAATAATCGCATCCGTTTTTACCATACTCAAAATAAGAAATGGTCACGACTATGAAAAATGGCAATACATTTTATTCTTGATATTAAGATAACCTGGCCGCAACTGCATAATAAACAATAGTTGCATAGCTATCAATTCACATACATCAAGGGTTAATCTGAACCCTTTATTTTTTGTGGTCAAAGTTCTCATGTTCACTTAGTACTACTATCAGCCTGGTGTTATGAACCAAATCAGACCACTCTTTATACTCACTTTTTCGAATGCCGTATTATGTTATTTGATCATAACATTTATATTGTTGTGCCAGGACGATATAATATCGTCCTGATACAGCAATCAATAGTTTAGGTAAACAGCAGAACTGCGTACAAGTCAAATTAATACAGGTAGTTGCAATGAAATACATGTACCTAGTTGACCCAAATTTTTGCTTGATATAGGTATGAATATATTTTGATACTACTTACACAACATTAGGGCTATGTAATCAATTTGATTTTATCGGAAACTGTCCGAAACTGCTATACCATTCACTGTTTATCATGCCATTGACCGACTGTGCTTTAACATGATGCATTTTAAAAGTTGATTTGTGAACCAGGATTCAGCTATATGTACAACAAACATTTCACATTAATTTTGCAAACTGTAAACATCATCCTTGAGTAAATTCAAGCAATAAGTAGTTACTCTACAAATATAATACACTACTTAAATTTTAAGCTGTTTTAGCTAAAAATTTGATTTTCCCTCAGGGAGAAAGAAGAGTACGTCATAGCACAGGTATTTTCTATACGTATAAATTATCGCTATTTTTAAAGCAATAAAAATGTGAGAATCCAACTTTGAATGCAAAAAAAACGCTGCAAGAAATTTTTCACAATATCGACACTGATCTTGCTGTAACTAGTTATTTATAAAAAAAATTATAATAATTTTATACTTTATAAAAAATCACTATTGCCTGATAGAAAAGAAAGTACAGTATGCCCACCTTCTTTGTAGTTTCAACAAACATTGCAGATGGTCAGACATTCCAAAAATTAGAAATTCAATTTCGAATCATTCAAAAGGGGCAACAATATCCACCTGCAATTTCACTTATAGAAAGTTTGTATTCAGGGTTCTCCCAGAAATTTCATTTTCAACTTCCCTGACTTTTCCAGGTTTCAAAAAAAATTTCCCTGACCAATAACAACGTGAAA
>JAQGBX010006800.1:0-12086 GCA_034698745.1 Megaphyllum sjaelandicum
TGCCAAAGAGGTGAAATCATTTGTGTCATCCTGTAGATGGTTTGCCAAGTTTATTCCCAACCTGGCAGAAATTGCAGCACCCCTATATAAGAGGCTGAAGAAAGATGCAGTGCTTCATTTTGATAATTCCTGCCAATTTGCCTTCAACTGCTTAAAGGATCGTTTATGCTAAGCTCCAATCCTAAAACAGCCTGATTTCTCTAAGAGTTTCAGACTGTTTACAGATGCGAGTCACTAGGCAATGGGTGCCGTTCGGTTCAGGGTGATGAGCATCCTTATTTTGTGATAGAGTATGCATCGAAACTTTTCACGAAGCCACAACTGAATTATTCCACCACTGAAAAGGAGGCCCTCGCAGTAATATGGGCCATAGGGGAATTCAGGGGTATTTAGATGGAATGCCGTTCATCGTGCATTCCGACCATCGACCATTAAGATGGCTCATTACTGAACCAGCCATTTGGAAGATTGGCACGATGGGCTTTGGCAGTGCAAAATTATGTATTCGACATCGAATACATTTCGGGGAAATTAAATGTAGTAGCTGATCTACTCTCCCGGTCACTGGGCAAAGAATCTGAACCAGTTGTAATCATACAACAATTCTTGACTGATGAGCAGCCAATTACTGCAACAGACTTTAGAATCGCTCAATTGGCTGATCCACAGTGCTTCTATGTTATAGACATATTGGAATCTGATGCTGATACCATTGCAGCAGAAGCCAAAACATACCGTAGCAGGGGTTACATTGTATGGGATAAAATACTTTATAGGCATCTCCCAGGTGAAGAGGATGAAGAGCCGAAATTAGTGATTCCAATATCTCTGCAAAATAGGGTGATCGCATTTAATCATTCAAACGACACAGCTGGACACCAAGGCATTTATGGGACACACCCTCGCATCGTTTAGAAGTATTTCTGGCCTGGTATAACAAAATCAATAAAAAATACATTGGTGCCTGCACAGCATGTGCCCGGTATAAACCTGATAACCGTGCTACAACCGGACTTTACACAAGTCCGCTAGTCAAGCCAAGATTTCATGATATCAGCATAGATATCATCGGACCTTTGACTACCTCAGAGAAACGCCATAACTGTATTTTGTCTGTCATAGATATCACCACAGGATTCCTCGAACTTTTTCCTTTGTCTGACACCAGAGCTGACACTATCTCCAAGTTGCTCATTAATGAGGTGTCTTCGATATGGCACCCGAAATCAGTCCAATCTGATAATGGGCCACAATTTCTGGCCACTATCATGACACCAACAGCAAAAATGATGGGTTTCAAACTCCATAAAATTGCTCTCTATCACCCACAGGCTAACCCTGTGGAGAGAAAGCATAGCAATATCAAAGCGAGGCTAGCTATAGCAGTGTCCAAGCAACATGATACCTGGGCAGATTACATACTGAGAGGAACGTAATATTCCTCCGAATTTAAAAGGGGAAAGGGGAATAAGATGATTTCGGCCTATGCTCGTGGACGGTGTACGGAGTCCAAATATGCAGATCCAAGCTCTAGATCCTGAGGGGTGATGGGATTGTCTGAAATCATGAGGATATCGTCCTGAAAAATAATCAATGTGAGGCAAGGCAAGAGCACTGTCTCAGTGCTAGTACGGAGCCTGGGAGGACAATTTCGGGATGGTAGTTGTAAAGTAAAACGAGTGATCACAATACCGCAGACGGTGGCAGGTGTCTCCATGGTGTTTATTTTCCGTTACTTTTCAGAAAAAATATGACAAGATAAACAAATACTCATAATCAAAGGAGAGGTCCCCTTGACTTCCTTCCAAATAGTTACCCAACTTCAAATTAACACAAAATTCCACAATTCCCTTTACAACATAAAGATCTTGGTGTAATAGTGAAATTTTCATACATCTCTTTGGCCATTAACACCTGCAGAATGCAAATAAAGAACACAAAACGGCATGCTCAAAATTCCCTGTGGCTGAAAAAAACATGGCGGACCTGCTCAGACATTGTTGTAGACCAGACAAAGGAGCGAAAAATAAAATTTAGAAAAAATGGTGAATTAGGCTGAATTTGTAAATGAAAAAATTTAGATGAATGCTGGAAAAGCCCCAACCTTCGCCTTAATAGAGATAAGGACGAAGAATTTTCTTAGTCTAGAGCCTTTTCATAGAAGGAAAACGGGCATGAACAAAGAACAATCTGGACAGGTCTGGCATGGTAAAAACATGCAAATTACTCATATAAAAAATGAGATTTGGGGATAAAATAAAATGGTGAAACCTAAAAGTCCACAATGCCAAGGCAATAAAGGATATTTTCAATGGTAACGACAATCAAATCAAGTATCAAAAGATTTTTACCAAATCTGAGGCACTTCTGGGAAATGACTTGTTTACCTGAGAGCGACCAAAGAACAACTGGCTCCAAAATCGTGAATGAATGCGTAAATCTGCGCCTCAAGCTGCCAGGTGGAGCTGCCTGGGGAACGGCGTGGGGAAATTCGAAAATGGGAAAAAGGGAAGGGGAAAGGGAGGTTCCGGTCATCACAATACCTGCCATAAGGTGGGCATGTAATTCTGCCACTAATCAAACCACAGGTTACAGTCCATTTCAGTTAACCTTTGCTAGATTGCCGAGATCACCTCAAGACAATCTCTTAGTTTCATACTCAATGCTACGACCCTTCATTTGTCAACACCAATGTTTCAGAGTTTTTCGAGAATATGGCATCAGTCTTGCTGGATGCCACAACTGACATCGAGATATATCAGGATATGCGCCGGTTGATACATAATGCTGAAATAACTCAGAAACAATTTGCTGTTGGGGATGAAGTATTAATCAAGAACAATCCAATTAGTTCAAAACATAAAGGTTATAGTGCTAAATTAGCACCACGAAAAGATGGACCATTTATAAATACCAGAGTTGTATCTCCCAATACTTACGAGGTAAGGGATGATACTAGTGGTCAATTGCTAGGAACTTTCAACAGCAAAGATATTTAAATATTTCCCACCAAGTTATGTGAACAAGGCAAAAATCCTGTTCCAATCACGCACAAACGTGCGAGAGGCAGACCTTCGAAGGCCGGTACTGAAGAAGGATTCTCGAAAATTCATAAAAATCTTTCTGGAAAGGAAATTTTAAATAATCAGGAAAAACCAAATTCAAATTTACCGATTATGGCGCCAAAACCTATAAAAAACTAAACAAACCGGCGGTTATTATGGCTGCCGCACCACGTGACAAATGCTTCGATGACGTCGGAGACCCTCCTTTAGAAGTGGCCTTCGTGGCGCCATCAAATGGGCAATCGTCGCAACCTAATTCTGGGAAAACGGGTTGTTCGCGCAGTCCCTCTCCCAAACCTAAAACGGGACATCCAAAAAGTTCCGAACGCGCATCTAAACTTGCCTCTCTGTCAAAAAATTTTAAATTAGCGTTAGCGAAATTAGACAAGTCAAACAGAGATGAGGTTACACTGAAACACAATCATTCTGATGAGGAAGTTAATATGGCGTTGAAGAGCTGTGATTCCTGATGTAAAGGTGCAAAACCGAAAAACGTGAAATTTGCTAGCAATAATTCACCTGACCAATTGAATAAATTCAATAAAAAAACACAAGATACAAAATGTGACTTTCTGGCAGTGTTTGATGATAATACTTTCTCACAAATACCTGACACCAGCCTTGTAAAATGCGGGGATTCTGCTGCTTGTAGTGAGGGATCAGATAAACATTTGCCCAAATCTTCATTTGGTCGTACTCGTAGATTGCCAAGGAAATTTTTAAATACCATATCTACTAATGACATCCAACATTTAATTTCCGAAAAAAAAAACATTCGTATGAAACCTTTTGCAAATTTTTGCAGTCCACCTTTCCTTATTTGCTTCAACAGCAGATTTGGGATTTTAAGTCCAGGATGTTTCTTGCTCGAAAGTTGACCTTGCTGCACTTTGTTGAACTAGATGAATTAAATATGATAGATTCTTCAGTCAGCAATTTTCACAGGACGGTACCTTATAAACTAATTAGGGCGGCAAAAATCTTTCATAAGTTATCTGCCATTGTCTATGATATCAGTTTTTCGTGACCCCATTTACCCTAACATTTTTAGAAAGGGGACCTTCGAACTAGATAGGGTATTATTGTCTAAATATCTCGGAGCTGGTCAGCAAGACTGACTACCAAATACGTGTCATCCCTCACCCTCTTTTTATGACAGCACGTGCAGAGTCGGCACGTGTGTTACACCCTGCAACAATAAACTTTCAAATTTTAGAGCATCTAGTTTTAAGACTTTGGGAAGTCATTTTCCTTACTGTCCCTCAACTTTGTTTCTGGTAATCGTTTTTCGTCAAAAGATTTTGTCCTAAAGCGACGGCGGATTTCACATGTCTGTGGTCAGCTGGCTAATTGCTAATGGCCAAGTTCAAAGACAGGGACCATGACAAATTCGAAATCATAAACAAACCGAAACCTATAAATGCACTGGTCACTTCTTGTCCAACTGGCCATTCTTCTAACTAATTTGAACTGTCAGGTTCAATTTTTGTTTCCGAAATTTTGCAAGTTTTGACACTATTTTCGAGGATGCATTCCGGGTCAGATAACACCGTCGTCGGCGATGTTGGATGCAGCCTCGCGCACGCACGTGGCTGTCTCCGACAACGGATCGGCCGCCGCGATCAGCCACACACCCCCGACACTTATTGTGGCGGTCGAGCCGTTTTCGGGAATACTTTCTGGAAACTTTATTCCAACTTCTGGGCACAATGTGATTCATCCTACTACGGTAATTGCTCCAAATTCTGTCACTCTGTGCACGATCAACATGGCGTCCGAGGAAAATTGTAAGGTGGCTCCCAAGGACGGATCGCCAGGTAGCATGACGTTCGTCCTCCACCTACAGTTCGATCCTGGTTCGTCTGCTGTACCTGTGACCGCAAATTCGGCTGCTAATCCACCTGCTCCAGAGACTGATACTTCGTCGGAAAGCGCACCTGATACATCATCATCGTCCAGTGCTTCGTCTGACGTCGATTCAGACATGGGCGATGATGATATATCAGCACCTTTGCATTCAACTCCAACAGATGAGGAAGATAACTCCATGGGGATGGATACCGTGGAATCCATCATCAGTGCGTCTCCAACTATGGGACTCATTTATCGGCACCTATTCAGCACGGCTTCGTTTCCGGATCCTGGGCTAGAAGAAGGCGCCTGTGACATGCATCTTGGTAAGAGCACAATTGAAAATCTTCCTGCCAGCTATGTTTATCGATTAGCTAACGATCCTACTGTTGAATTAGCATATGATCCTGCTTTGTTTGAAAATCTGGAATGAGAAGGTATGAGTAATTACTTGGTGCTTTTTTTTCTATTACTATGTGACACTCGTTTTTTGAAACCTTATACATAGTTGTCATAGGCCCAACATTATTTCATATTCTTTTCCATTTTTCGTTTTCTATCGATCGTACGAGACTGTTACTCGTTTCGCATGCATGCTTCATATATTTTATATTCGATTTGTTTTATTCGTAGCAGGACATGTATCTTTAGTTTATGCCTTTATTTTTGCATAGTTTTTATTCACGGGATTATACTCGTTATTTTATTAGATTATTGGTCTATTATTACATTAGCAGTTCCATTATATAACCATTTTGTTTAAACTAGCTTTATTTTTTTGTACACCAAATCTGTGCTTCTTTTTTTTGTAGTGTGTTATTACATCATGACTACAGTTTCTGTGCTTCCACTAAAATTCATATTTTACCTTTCCTTCTGTTTAAACGTCCATAGCCATACCTGTTAAATTCATGATAGGACCATGTTCTATCTACAATTTGGGAAGGGGTTTAAGGCCGACGCTTAAGTAAAAACAAAGCTAGAGGAGACAGGAAGGAACAGGACATTATATAATCGTTAAAACTTCAACTCCTTTCATGTCGTACCAGGCACAGGCAATAAAGTGGAGATTCGGTCATGCGTCCAAATCTGTTGACCACAAGAAGGGTCGCACCCCATTCGGCGTAATATACACCGACTTTGTGAGCACAGAGGAGGGACACCCATGGTGAGGTCCCTGCTGAACTGTTCATCTCAATTAGTAGATGACACTTTTTAGGATACTCACCAGGGGTGCCCCTCCACGTGTATTAGGGTGGCACAGGCTAGAATGTGGAAACAGCTGTTAAAGTGTCATCCAAAAGTCTTGACTCGTTTTTTCAGGAACTTTCTTGAAAATGCATGCTTGAGAGGTTGCAAGCCTACCAACACACGATTGATAGGGATGAATGTACTATCTATCCTATTGGGCGCTATGACGTTCGGATAGTTCTCGTAGTGTGGTAATTTGGTTAAACAAAACAATACTTATCGTTCCAAATCCTGAAGGGTGTCTGGGGTTCCAGCTTGAATAAAAGCTCGTAGATATCCACTGTATATTGGAGTTCACTTCCAATATATTCCAAGACGCGAAGGATTCAGAGAAGCATTCGTTTGGTTTAGAAATTACTTTGAAGACTTTTAATTAAACTATGAGTCCCTCATATTACCATTACATTTCGACTTGAAAATAATATTTTCATTACAACTGTTTCACAGATTTAGCATTCGAAAAGGTTGAGTACAAATGAGATGATAGGGACACAGAGTGTCCACTCATGAAGTTTGACAACAAAAGTGCATGCTACCAATAGGGTGGTCAGAGTTTATATACTCAATGACCATGGCCATGTGGTTTTGTATGATGAATGTCTCCTGTGATAAAATCTACATGTCATCTTTAGGAATACATTGATGCATTGATGCAATGCTGCAGCCATGCTAGGCCTATGCTACAGGTAGCTATAGGCGTTGCTACGAGGCATAGCAAAAGGGGTTGCCCTAGGGTGTTTTTATCTCTTTGGTCATTATGGGGGAATGAACATGGTCTTTTATTGTAATTATCTCTTGACCCTTTGTAAGGTGTCAGTTTACCTATGTGTTTGCACATCCCCACAGGAAGTGCAGACACATCTGGTATTTTGGGTATTTTGCCTGACCATTAAGATGCTTATCTGGATGTGTCTGGCATTTTAGGCTTTACGCCATCTTATGCAATTCTTTGACCATTCAATATATAGTTTAACCGTCGTAAACCCACCCAAATTTAAGATTGTAACCCTAAAATTTTAAATTTCAAAAGGTACGAATTTTAGAATTTTGTTTGGGCATGGCAATGGGCAGGAAAGCCCTGTGAAATGCAACGATATACGAGGATGCATTGTATAATGCACATAATTTGAGTATTTGAACAAATGATGGGAGTAAATAAACGAGTAGCAAAAGAAAATGGTGAATAGTGTACATGACATGCACGCATAAAAACTACACTAACGGTAAAATACCGGTGCTACTAACATCTTGACATGAGTAACGTGCAAGATACTGTATTATATCATAAGAGTGAGCTAAACTAGCTTATGGCATTGAACTCGGTTGATGGGTAGCTTTGGCTATAATAAACGTGCCTTGCTTAAAAAAACTACATCAGGGATATATATTGAGCATGCCAATTCTTGATACTATACTAGCAATTTGGGAAAAACAACAATCAAAAAGAATTGGGGTGACCTTCAAGGTGTCACATATTTATCGTAAGGGAGAGTTGCATGGGGATCGTGAGAGCATTTAAGCTTCCAATGAAATTGTTAAGTGTGAAAATTCAAAATTGTAACAGTAATTAATCATAAAATCTAACATTCTGCTAGCCCAAATTGAAGATTTCGCTGTTTATTTTTGAATTATTAACGTGTAAATTTTGTTTTATCTTTATAGGTAAGTATGCAGGGATCTTACTTTCACTATCCTCCAGGAACTCTCCACTTACGTAAATGGCTAAGGATGCATATCACGATTGATACTCTGTATCCAGGCCATGGTAAGGTTCGAAGGACCCCTGGAATTTGGGTTGTCCGGTGATGTCCAGTCGTGATGAGTCCCGTCGTCGTCGCTGGAAACTGCGGGACTGGGGCACGGACTTGGGACGTCAAGGTGACAATCAGTAGGAAAAGCAGGTGGAGACAAGATAATACCAATATCCTCGGTGTCCAGAGGCGACGGCGGGTCATCGTGGATGCGTAGAACGTCAGCGTTGTCGTCCCCATCGTCAAGGTCGTCGTCGTCATGGTCGTGATGAGATGAATCGTCGTCGATCAGATCGGAATCGACGTCCGATATTTCGCGGATCGGCGACGATTCATCTGGCTCCATGGCTTCCTCTACTGGAAGCGCCGCAATTTGGCTCACCGGCCAGGTGGCAGACGGCGCTGCGTGCACCTGCACGTAGTGAAAGGTGTCGCCTGCAACCCTTTCACTAGGTTGATCAGCGTCGGACGCCGCCATCGCTCTAGATCCGAGCGCATGCGTCCGTGTGAAGTTGTTCGGCGCACAAAACATTGGCGATGGATTTTCTTGTTGAAGATCGAAGTGTGGCTGTCCATCGCCAGTGACCGCTCGCACAGGTGAGGCGATATCTCTGGAATTTTCAGTGATGTGTTGTGCAACTGCGTGGATTAACACGCCCATGCGAGCGGCCACGTGCGCGCTCGGCTCTAGAGCGAGTCGTCGTCAGACACGGGGTTAGAGTGCGCATGCTCCGCTTCTACAGCCCGAAAGAGAATATTGCACGTAAAATTGGAATCAGCTGATGAACCGCGGGCGATATTCGAATACTGCGAGTTCGGCCGTTGTGAATTCTCGGGAGCGTTCATTGGATTATTTTGCACGTTATTTTCTGGATAATTTCTTGGAGCTTGGTATGTAGCATGATAATTTGGAGCGATTGTATTTTGGCAGGGTTGCCATCCTGCATTGTGATACAGGACGTACTGTACACAATATTCTAAAAGATACGCAGGAAATGGACGACGTAGGTAAGGATTCTGCATTGGTTGTTGCATGTTTGCCCACTGTTGGTTTGCCATTTCCGGACGTAACTGTCTGTAGGGACAATTTGGTTGGCAATTGCACGGTTGATTTATGGCATAGCCAGCCTGAATCGGACGATTAATGACAGCAGCAGGGTCTGGCATTCGAGGTACAGGTCGAGCTACCTGAGGTGGAGCAAATCTTTGCTGTCCCATGTAATTTCCGCGAATGTCATATACTGGCACTGTCTGTTCTTGATTCTGCTGTTGACCATCTTGTCCATTACGACCATTTCTACGTTGATAGGGCTGAAATCGTTCCATTTGAATATCCAGCTCTGAGAGACACCTTTTTGACTGAATGATTTTTCCAAGAGAGACTGACAGATTTCCAAAGTTCCCTTTATATAGGCTCGTGATTTTATTAGTTTGGGAACATGCTCTGGACACTGTCTCTCGCTTTTTTCTACATTTTGTCACACTAGCGTGACAATTTTGTGCGCTCCTTTGATAGAAAGGCTTGACCACATCAAAGATGTCGTCTTTTGGTGTTAAATTTCGGAAGTTTGGAGCAATTAGTCAAGGCAAAAAAAATACAATGAACCATGTGCGTGAGGGAGATCAAAAGATGTTTATCTCTTACGCCCTTTCGTAGTTTACAGGTGTTATGTTGTAAAGGGGAACGCAGTAGCACGTGTGCAAGAAGTCACCCTAACTGTACCCCAGCCAGATACTTGGCTAGGAGGACACGGTCCACTTCAAAGGACCCTCCCCGAAAAATTCTTGGAATAGGGGGGTCATCATACAAGGGGACTAATTGGTCTAGCGTTGAGTACTTGTGAACAAGTTTGGCTGCCCTGGTCAGCTTGTAGGCGGCCGTTTTCAAGGGATTATTGACCATGGGGTTATTTAGGTCAAGTTCTGTCAACTCATGAAAGTGTTGAAGGGCGAGTTTTCTTGCCATACATACTTGTGGCTTGGAATGCAATATGACCTGTTGATTTAAATATAAAATTGCTCCCCCCACGAAATTAATAAACGGTTGCATAGAGTATTTGGCAATAACATCTAAAATCTGGGTTTTCATGTTGGTAACATAAATGTGATTTATGAATCGATTAGGCCTATTGATTACTCGTCCCCTGGATGTTTTGTTTTCTTTTGGCGCCAATTCACATTGAACGCTATCAATATTTTTATTGAGTGCAGTTTCTGTATTTATTTCAGCTTTTGAACTCGAAAGTCGGGCTGTAGAACTGTCAACGCGTACGCGACTTTCGGAACAACCCTTGTGGCAGGAGGTAGAGGAACATTTGAGAATCCCCTTAGAGGTGGGCTTGGTTACGCGTTGCTGCGAAGACCCGCTAGAGGGCGCCACTATACCGTCCACTGATAGAGCTGAATCCAAGAGGGTGTCACCACGCTTGTTACGTGGTGCGGCGTTTGTTTTCATTTTGCATTGTTTTCGGCGGTAAATTTGAATTTTTCGTAGGTATTTTATCAGTAACCTTGGAATTTTGACGTCTAGAGTCTTTTTCAGGCGCTCTCTCGGACTCAGCTGTATTACTGGACTTGGGAGGTCTGCCCCTAGATCGTTTGTGAGTAATTGGTTTGGGATCCACACCATTATTGTCTAATTTGTCTGGAAATTTGGATAAGTCCTTGACATTATAGTGACCCATCGATTGATCTCTTGTTTCGTCCCAGATTTCATAAGTATTGGGCGAAATCTTGTCCCAAATGGTAAATTGACCATCCTTACGAGGTGCCAGTTTGGCGGAATAGCCTTTTGATTTCGAGCTAATGGGATTGTTTTTGATTAGTATCTCGTCACCAATGGCAAAATCATTAACGTTTGTTTTATCGTTATGCAGCAGTCTGCGCACATCTAGATGTCTTTCTAGGTTTGATTTTGCATCCAATAACACAGACGCTGTTTTCTCGAAAAATGCGGACAAATTGGTACCGATATAATCAGGGTCATAACAAATTTTGTGGAATTGAATAACATTGCCTTGAGGTAACCGTGGGGGCTCCGAAAACGTGAGTTGAAAGGGACTATGTCCCATATTTCCATTAATCGCTGTGTTACAGGCCCAACGCACCGCTGGGAGATGATCTGCCCAAGTTTCGTGGTTCTCCGAGACTGCTATGGCCAACCTGGCCTTGATGTCTCGGTGCTTTCTTTCCACAGGGTTAGCCTGTGGAAGGTATAAAGCAACTTTATGCAGCTTAAATCCCATGATGCGCGCAGTCTGCTGCATGATGGACGCAAGGAATTGCGGTCCATTGTCGCAGCGTACGGATTTAGGTGCTCCGTACCTAAGACAAATTTCATTAATCAGAATTTTTGATATGGTGTCTGCTCGTGTATCAGCTATCGAGAACAACTCCAGGAAGCCTGTGGTCGTGTCGGACACTGACAAGATGCAGCTGTGGCAACCGCTGGATGTCGTGAGCGGACCAATAATATCTACGCTAACGTCATCGAAGCGAGGCCTTATAGGAGGGCTGGTGGTAAGACCCACGTGTGCTTGGGTATCCGGTTTGTATCTAGCACACTCCTGACATGACAGCAAATTTCTTAACGGTCTTACGCATGTTTTTCGAAAAGTATTTTTGAAGCAATCGAGTATGTGTTCCAGTGACTCCCTGGTGACCTGCAGTGTCAGTAGAGTGATTCCATGAGATCACTCTATTTTGCAATGAGGTTGGTATCACCAGTTTGGGACTGTCACTGTCTACTTCTGGCAGATGCCGATAGAGAATTTTATCTAACAGAACATATCCTCGGCTGAGGAAAGTTTTAGCTTCAGCAGCGTGATAGTCGGCATCTGATTCCAGTGCTTCAATGATGTGAGAGCACTGATGGTCAGCCATCTGTGCAACTCTGAAATCATCCTCTGTGATGGGCTGTTCATCTGACAGGAAGTACTGAATAATTACTACTGGCTCTGTTTCTTTGTTTAGAGATCTATATAAGAGGTCAGCCACAACATTCAATTTACCCGGAATATTTTCTATGTCGAAGACATAGTGTTGTACCGAGAGAGCCCATCTCGCAAGATGACCTTGTGGCTGATTTAAGCGCTTATTTGCAAATTCCGGGAAACCCCCCGGCGATTATTAAGGGCAGGCGGCTATTGCGGGTCCGGCGCTTGTCTGT
>JAQGBX010006801.1:0-12085 GCA_034698745.1 Megaphyllum sjaelandicum
TAATTGTAGGATGTACCAACAATTCAAACCAAAACTTTGGTTTAAAAACAGTTTCTGCACACAAAAAAGTACTTGCACGTTAACTATAGGTCAAACACTAGCTACACAGCAAGCGATTAATCATACTTAGGTCAGCAAAAGGGTCAACAGACTCAACTGGTTAGGTTATAGAGGGTAAATTAACATTGAGTGTCACAGCCTAAGTGGTCAACATATGGATGTCCATCTCCCATATATATATATATGGGGTCCAACCAATGCATGAAAATTTGGTCAACTTAAGGAGGTGATCAACATATGGATGTGGTCAACTTAGGAGGTTCTACTGTAAATTAAAAAATTGCATAAATAGTACATTTGTATACAAATGTATTCCATTCAAGTGCAAAAGAGTACATGTATTTAATTTGCAGTTAATCTTGAATAGTTAGAATAGAAAGTATAGTTTCCATAATCCGAAACATATTAGTTATCTAAAAAGCAACATGTGTTTATAACACCACCATAGTAACATAAGAAACTTCGGCGTATATATTACGTGGATACATGTATATTGAAAACATTAATAGGGTACTCTGACGTAAAACTTTGCGAAATGAGCTTTGGCAGTCACGAAGTAACGTGGGCAAAAGGAAAACATTAACTGTTTTGAAATCATAGGTTTTAAGTCATGGTAGCTTGTCGATTTTTCATGACTTCCAAAGTGCAATTCGCAAAGCTTCGGTCTGAGTCGTTATTGCATTGGTTTTCAACCAATTAGCTTATCGATTTTGCACACATGACTTCACGCCTGCTAAAGTACAGTTGGCAAAGCTTCTGTCTTGAGTATAGTATATACCTGTCATGTCAAGATTCAGTAATGTATTAAACAAATTAAACATATCGAGCATCACAAAAGTTTGTTTCCAGAAACCTACATTTAGGTAATTTACATAAGTTTGTTTCCTCCAGTGTGAATTACTTACGCATTAAAATTTCGTCAAATATACATGTATATACATGTACACTGTAGATTTGTTTAGCGTTTTTTTAGAACCGTTAAGTCTGACTTTGAAGTGTTCATTCGTTGACCTAGCTCTTAAGCAGTAAACTAGCTTCCGGATGGCATGCATGGTTCGTGAGTCTAGTTCCGAGGAGCGTCTCTTCCGGTCTACCACCGGAAGTTGCGTAATAAAACCCCGTAAGTTCTCGTCGCCAAGTGCCATTTTTTTTCAGACGTTTGTTAGCGATGCATGAATGATGGATTTTGGCGCCGCCTTTTAATGTTTTCCAGCCCATGTTTTTCTTTTTCTTTTCTAAAGATACGATTCCACGCCATTTAATTATGCAAATGTGACGCGTCGCGTTCGAGTATAAATTTTTAACATATATAGTCACTGATTAATACTGCAGCATTTCTGCCCGATGAAGCTGCAGCGTCATTCATCTCTGGAAATTTCTGCTATCTTTCCGTTTCGCATCTGCATATTTTAACATGGCTGCGTGCTTACCAAAAGATTCTGGCCCAAAAGCCATATCTGTTCCTCGAATGACCCCATATCAGTGATGCTGTTTTCCCGGTTTAATGTTTTCACATCTCGAGGAACGTGCGTTTTATGCCATTATAATTTGCGAAGTGATGGGGTGAATATTTAACATATCGAAGCATAAGAGGAAGTCAGTAAAAGGGGACTTACCGTGAGTGCTCGCGTAACTCGGGTATATTTTTCGTACCCTGGCCACGCTATGCTGTAGTACCGATCTAGTTTTATTACCAGAAAACTCGTTTAGGTGCTTCGATGTTTTCTATTGTTGTTTTGGGACGAACCAAGTTCTAAGAATGCATCTAATGCATGCAACTCGTAAACCAATGACGTCATCTCGACTATTTTTAGAGTAACTCACGTGATCCTATCCCATGATGCATTTTTATCACGCCCTTATCTGGGCTATTTTTAGCTAAATGAGGTACGCGCTCTTGTCCCTTCTCCAACTGACCCTACGGTGCTTTACCTTTTTATGGTATTTCACCAAATTGCACGTTTCACTTAAAACGGTCGTAAAGCAAATGCCTGATGTGCAATGTTAAGAGAGCTCATGCAATTTCATTAAGCAGTTTCAAAAAAATTGAGTTAATTTCGAGCAAAAAGTTAGAAACGAGTTTTCACTTTATCTAATTCTGTGGAGCGAATACATTATTCTCATTCAGAGTATTTGATTTGTAGAGAGTATGTATTAATTGTCATTTAGAGTATTTTAATGTTTAAAAGTTCTTACATTATTCTCTTTGAGAGATACGTGTAGAACGTTTTGAAAATAACTTCATTACATTTGCTTTTAAATTCGAACGTGAATTGAAATGCATGTTGTCAGTTTGTTAGAATCTTATGGAAATATAGCTAATTGAAAAACGTTTTCAAATTTTCAATTTGTAAATAAGATATATACTGTAGCTTATCATTTTTCATTTTTGTTAGTCATTTTTTACTCATATTTATCAACATCAAGTATGGAAAACTTCTCTTCTTTTAAAAATAATTGAAAGTTTTATCACTGCATGGAGGCAAAACATATTTGACAAACATATATGCTTAATTTTGAACGTTAATTCATTCACTGACTAAACTATAAAGTGACTTTTAATTTTGCAAATCCAAATAACTGAATACATGTACTGTATACCGGTATATGCATTTCTTCTGATCTAATGTTTTAATCCTTCATTATTGCACATCCTTACATGTGCTCAGATAAATAAACTTGGTTTAAGACAATCTATCCTTAGATATCCATTGGACATCCCAAAACTATATAAAGTGCATGTGATCTTGTCGAGGAATGTAGATGCAAATTATTGCATTATTGCGACAGTTATTATGCAGTAGTATTGTTTTCCCACGATTATTTAAAATACTTCCATACTTTGGCATGCAGAGTTCTTAAAGGCCAATTAACTTTATCACACGTCCTGTTTTGAACTTCACATCTCACGTCATGTACTAATAAGAAGTGAACAAAAATGATTTGGGGCCATCCGAAAAGCGTGTATTACGTTCCCACCTTAAGATTTCTCGTTTTCCAATGGGTTAGTTCATCGTTCATAACTCTTTCCAAAACTACGTAGTTTATCCCCGTGGCTCGGTTCCTCGTTAACCCATTGGTTATTAACCGAGTAATAATGATATCAGGTAGGCAGGTCGCTCCACCTTCCGGCGCTTTTTTACGACTCTACCCCGCCATTAACGGTTGCATTCGCCATTTTTAACGAGTGTGGCGAAAACAAATCAAATTCACACTTTGGGCTAGTGATCCCATTTGTTGGAAGGGGTTTCCCCGAGAATCCGTTTTATTGGTTAATTTTAAAGCACTTCGGTGAAATGATGCGATTTTAATGATGGATATAAATCGTAGTCTCGCTACGCCTTTGCCTACTTTTTTCCTACTCTCCTTATTGCATTGTCATTTTTAGTAGTCATGGTTGCGCCGGATCCATGCTCAAACCCGTTCCGATTAATGTAAACACAATCCAGGGGGCGCTTTTATGGCGTTTTTATTTCTTATCGAGTTAACTCGCCGCTAGGCGATGAAATTGCCGCGCGGGGAGGATTCAAGATGGCGGAAAATAATAGGCCTGCTTACGTAATTATTATTCTTATCATGGCCCCGCGAATTATGCTAAAGTTTGCAGCTCGGCCCATTTTTATTACCGACGTACGCCATTTTGGTTTATGTTGAATCACTTCACACTTAAAGTGGTTTAATGAAAATGCGCTTCAGTCATTTTATTCCACGATGATTTTCAAAGGAGATTTGTGTTCCAGTTTGTACATGTACTGAATATAATGTACTCATTCGCAAAAGTAAGATCATGATCCTTTGAGCAACCCTGTATTTTGGTTGTACAGTCGAACTTTGTTAAGACGAATCTCGAGAGGCGTCAACATTTGTCCGTTTAAACAGTATATATAGTTCGTATTATCACAAGTCACGAGTTCATCAATAACAACTAAAGTTGAAGTCATCGAAGTTTGGATGAAACCATTTTCATGAATGGCAAGGTGCTGCAACTTTTATCGGGGAATTCCCCGTTATTACGTATCTTTTTTCATTTTGTCATATTGTCTGATGTTCGTATTAACGTATAAAGCGAAAATGCCTGGACCAGGAGTTTTTCAATTGTTTTAGCCGCAATTTTGTAGTATTCGAATTCGAAATTCGTTTTAAACGAAGAAATATTAAACCACTATAGGATTTCACAGAAATGAACATTCTTTGCCCATGCCCTGAAAATGGGTTCGTTCTATCAGAAATTCGTAAAAAGCGAATTCTTCTTGATGCGACTCCACTGATGGGCATATTCTCATGGAGATCTGAGCCGGAAAATGCACAGTTTAAGTGACACGAAACACGGAAACATGTACATGAGTCTGAAAGTTTAATATAATATACGTGTCATCCGAATGTAATTATATAGTAACATTTGATTAGCACAAATTGCACAACGATGAGGACATAAATTATATTTGAACATATACATGTATTTCTAATACAATGTAGTCTCGAATTAGCCTTATCGACCTCGAACGTTTATGTAACATATACCCTATAGACATTTTAATTGAGCTGCGTGTTTATTGGCAGGTGCAGAACACTAATTGCATACACTGTCATTCAAAGACATGAACTAACTCACAATTTATCTCGTGTAAATACACGTAAGTGTGTAAAACGTTTCGTTGTAAATTACCACAACAATAACGAGTATACATCCGGTATTTAAAATTCGTACATCGTTTGACACGTACATGTACACTGTAGGTCGCACGTTTAGTTTGCTCCTCGTTATTCGATATAAACGTATATATAAAGACACTTTGGTAAACACTTAAATTTGAAAATCACAAACACACGTCTCACATCATTGGACGGAACTTGATTCTGAGCACAATAACGTTCCTTCAACTTCGCCAAATTATGTTGTTGGTACCTTAATTATCATCGTAAAATATACAGTAATTGCGGAGATAGAAAATGGAACGGTGTATAACGTTAAGAAATTACTAAAATTGCAGTCTGGTTTTAATCCGATCCAATTGCATGCATGGTTGTCATTTTCTGCTAATATCCGGTACATGTACGTATAAAGTTTCGAGGAAAGTCCAGATTGCATTTTCTTTGAAACGACCCCCCGCCACCGATAACCCTCTCGATCAATATACCCTTTTATATTTGGTTGTTTATTTGAACGATTTTTAATGCGTCTATGGCCTCTCGAGTTGCACTGGGGGAACACTCGGACCGGAAGACGACGATTTTCGGGGTAGAAAATCTTGCTCCGAGATGCGTGTTGCGACCGCAAATGTTGACTTCGTTATATCCGAAAGATGCAGATGTTCGTCTCCGATTACGAGCTGATTCATCGAACACAGAGCAGCCCTTTTTTTCAATGTCTTGCACGGTCTTCGGACTGAATTTCTTCATCAACTTTTTTCGTGCTCTCCCAATTCTTGTTGCGTAAATATTTGCCACGTTCGTCGTCTGTTTTTCGACATCTTGAAGCAATTTTGCAGCGTGCGGGACTTTCGTATTAGCCAAATCCCAATAACGAGAGGAATTAATCGCCTTTTATGGCCACCTGCTTAATCAGGCGAAATAATCAGATTTGCTCTCGGGTATAATCAGGAATCGGCGAAATTACGTGGGTTTCGGGCGCTTTAATTAAGTTCAAAATGGCAAACCCATTCCCCTTCATTTATGCCCGTCTTTTAGTTTTCTTGAGCTGGGAATGGGAATGGTATATCCGGGCGAAGCACAGATGGCGCCACCGGAGCCTCGTATTGAAAACGCGGGTGTTTATAAAAAAGCCAATTGTCCGACGTGTCAATGCTAGGCTGCATGTATAATGACGTCCTTAGCGCTATGTACTGTACTCAGATAGCAAATTTACGAATTGTACTTTGGCAGTTCTGAAGTCACTCGTGCAAATGGAATGCATTTGTTGGTTATTGGTTTGAAGACAGTGATAATCTCGAGGAGCGTTTAGCGTGTCGATTTTGAGCAGTGACGTCGCGACTGCCAAAGTGCGATTCGCAAAACTTCTGATGTCTGAGCACGCTCATACTAAATAGAATTATCCTGATTGTATATAGAGTAATAAGTGTCAAATGGAGATTTGAGATACCTGCATAAATGATAAATATCATGTTTATATTAATTTTTCTCAGAATAATATTTATTTTCTACACTCTGTGAATTCACCATTAAATTCTCCAAAATTAATGTAATGAATTTAGAAAAAGATAAAATGACATTGTATTTTCTTTTAAGATCTGAATTTTTGGCTTCTAAAATACTGTATGTCAAGTTTAAAAATGCCATAAAAATTGCATAATCAATCTATTTAATGTGAAGTACAAATTTTTCGAAAAGATGTCCACGAGTCTTCCATCTTGACAGGTGTGTTGACATCATGGTTGATAAAATGTTAACCGAAAAAAAAAACTTCTTGTTTTGTTTCTTAAAAATAGAAATGCGCGCCTTCATCTTGTCCAGTAACGAGCATGACATTATTTGCATGTGTAATGAGACTAAAGTCCAGTGTTTTTTATTTTTTATTTATGATTATTATTAGTATTGCTGCTCCTTTTAAATTGTTATTCATATCCTGGTACTGGCTAGACGCTGATTCGAGACGTCCTTTAAAAAATCATTCTCAGTCGTGACAAATTACTGGAATGTTTCAAGTGGTCCCATTAACGCCGGTTGACCAATACAGAGCCATTTGAATTGTAAATGTTAGGATAAAGTAAGTTTACTTGCTAATTTTTGATAGTTTTGTGGAAATTTCGTGATCAACAACATGGTGTAGCCGCATTCAGCGACGCGAGGTATGTTTTCTAACTATAAATCTATATGAAATGCTTCAGCATGCAGATACTAGGGGTACTCACACAGAACCTTTTATACGAGCGGTATTTTTGGCAGAGGTGAAATCACGACGGCAAAATCGGCACCCAAATTGGTTTTAAGAAAATATTCACATGCTCAAGGTCAGAGCTGTTTTTAACCAATTATAATTGCATTCCTTATGCACACGTGACTTCACGACTGCCAAAAGTGTCATTCGTAAAGCTTATGTCTGAGTACCCTACTGTGGTTATCTCAAATTTCATCACTCGGTTATCCGTTTATCATGCTGCCATTAGGACACGTGTCTCGAGACGTCATTTTAGTATACTTTATGATTAAATGCATATAATGTATGCACCAAACTCATTTTAATCAAATTACTCATTAAATGACAGCTGTGGGCGATGAAATCTTTTCTTGATCACCGAGAAAATTAAACTTGAGTTTTTCATGAAGTAATAACTAAATTTGTTTAAAAAGTAATTAGCAAATGAAAAGCGGTATACTGTTTAGAACTATATTTCTACGATATTTGAACTCATGTTTCAATACACGTATATGGGGAATATTAGCACCAATAATTGTGACATTCTGTAAGTCATCATTTCCGTGTTTTCTGGCGCAATATTTGTAGTTGCACGACAATAGCGATCCTGTTATTACATCGAATAAAAGGCAATTAACGCCCCATTCAGTCTTGTCAAACAGAATTCCAGCCTGTTTTAGCCGCCATAAAATTTAGTTGGGACGTATAGAAATAAATTTCTCCCATATGCTTTGCATTTCGTGTACATTCGATCAAAGTCGTAAAATGGCAACTGGTGCTGATTGCTGATTACCGATCATAAAATTTTGATTGGTTTCTCCCCCGCTATTGATTCTCATGTTTCCGTTTTATGGTAGAGGGCGATATGTGTTCCACCAAACTGCAAAACTCGCGTTGTGTTTGAGTAACCCGCGTTTACCCCCTTTGTATGGGGTCTGGAAGTGGCGCCTTTTGAAAATTTCTCTTTTCCTCCCCCCTTTGGCTACTCTTGCGTTGTGGAGGGGACTATTTACAAGTGAGCTCTTGTCCGAAATGGGTCAGTATACCAGGAAGCTCTTGCATGAAACATCGTGTGCTACAGATTTGTAGCAAAGTTAATTTTTTACACCTGAAAGTGCGTGTTTTGTTCGTGGAAATTCATGTGCTCGTTTATGGATATGTTCATGTTAACTTGGAAAGCCTGGATTCGGATTACTAATCGTAGATTTATGGAGTCCGTTGACACAACTTGTTTCGTTTACATTGCATTGCAATGTTTTATTCTAAAATGTCTTTTTTTTTTAAACCTAAAGGTGGGAACCCATCAAGGAAACTTAAATTGAAACTTTGTTTCCGAAACTACAGGAAACCTTTCCGAATTGAGTTTTTAATTACGTTAACTGAGTTTCCAGTTTCGAAAAAAACAAATTTAGTTTACATTTCCTCGGTACATATATCTACTATACCTTTATAGTAATTTTCCAGAAATCTGTGAACTTTAATATTTTCATACAATATGTATGATTCCACATAAACGTTTATAGTTGTTCATTTTACTCTTATCTTGATACATGAATTCTTGTTGAGTTATTTCGTGAATTAAGAGGAGTTTTCGAGGAAGTTATTAAAGTATTTTCTTTATTCAAAGAATATATACTCATTATTGTAAATGTTGTCTGCAGCTTGAGTTAATCTCAAGTATTTGCGACCGTCCATCACGTGCAAATCACTTCAAATATATATCTTCAAAATACACGTAATTCAATATATATCAAATGCATATGTTGAAATGAAAGAGCTAAACCATTTGATTGATGTAATGATACAAGAAAGACCCCACACATTTCAGATTGAAGTTATACTCAATTATTTGTTAAGTTGATTTTTGACCCAGACAAATGAGCTGTTTTATAGTGTGCTAGCGTAAGAGTGCAATATTATTTCAAATAAATGAAGCTGTTATATTTCATTATTTCCAAGAACAGTTTCTGGTAACGCGATTTTCTTGGAATTGGCCCATCCCAAATTCCAAAAAAAATATGGTAATATTTCAGTTTTATTTCTTAGGAAATGTATATAATTTTGGTAATTTATTGTCCGTAATCGTGTAATTGTTGAATTTTCCATGAAATCGCATCTTTCAGCCCTCTTCTCGGAATTCTGGCTCGTCTGATTAACATAGCTCCACCCTTGTTTTGATTTCTTTCAATTTCCACCATTTTGATAACCGTCGCTTTATCTTTCACGAAAGTTGGAACAAAATAAGCTCGTATATAGTATATCTTCTGAATGGCTTCTTTCAAATAAGTTTTTCAGCTACTGCATGTACTTGGAAAATCTAATTAAACGCATGTACAGCAATATTTTGTAATTATACCAATTTTTTTAATATTCAAATATACGTTTCATTACAAATTCTTAACAAATTTTCTCCAGATTCATAAAAAGTTTTTTCCTACATATTTCAACACGGAAAATGAGCTTATACAATGTATATCGAAGTTGTTTGTGTTAAACTGTAGCTTTTAAGCTTGACACGACGTTGTTCTCGTATTTCATCTGAGCATTACCTGAGAATTTTTTGTAATTTCATAAATTAATTTTTTTTAAAAAAAATTTGAATACTCGACATGGCGGTGCACAACAATTTTGAATTGGTCATCCTTTGCACTGATAACATAATGTTGACCAAACTTCACCACTGTACTTTTATGTATAACAACACACTGTATGTCCACATGTTACCACACTTTATATATACCGTATATATCATGTACATTATTTTCAATTCTTGAGTATGATTGAGATGTGTTAAAGTAAACTTACCTTTATCCTGAAATGTGTAATTAAATGCTCGTATTAAAGGGTTTGCTCAAATCTTCCAGACACAATTTCTTCAAACGAATAAAAATTGGATTAATTTCGTATACTGAGAATTTGTGGGAATGTATTGCCAATTTTCTATAATTTCGAATAAAATGTGTGCGAAGTAAATTTACAACCGACGTGGTAAGATTACAATTCGCGTAATTTACAGTGGCGCGTATCGAAACTAAGATCCCTGGGAGCATAAATTTCAAGATTTGAATTCCTAAGTTCATGGAGTCCTTTTTTTCCCAAATGCTCCCAATCCGATAGAATTATGTACGTTTCATATGTATACGATTTCTAGAAATTCTTGAAAATTATTCTCCGTAATGGGTTTCTTAGATATATACTCGGCCTTAAATCTCTCATCCTTTTAGTGAGAAAACATGCTGGTATATAAAACCGATATATTTGCCCGGGTTTCATTCACAGACACTTATTACCAAAATGGCGGATTTTTTCATCCTCTTTTAGTTTTTTTTTCTTTTCTCAGCGCCCATGTTGATTTGTTTTCGCGTGAAATCTTCTTTGCTTTCACTCGAAATATATAACGTCTAGTCTGGATAATTACCGATTATTACCTCGTATATTTTTTTTTTGTTAAATTTTTCCGAAAAGAAATTTACCCCCGAATGGCCCGAACGTATAGTATTAAATTCAGCTGACTGAATTATGTCTCTGTCACTGGCACATTTGCATAATAAAATTGTGCCCCCCATTATTTCTTTTTCTTTAGGAAAGCGTGCAAATTAATCGTCGTTGCGACGCCCCGAAAGTTAGCAGTCTTTAAAATATTGTCCGGCTCCGGCCAACTCTCATTACTCCGAAAAAAAATTTCGTTGGAAATATCGTGTGTGACGACTACAACTTTTGCATTATTGTTCGGCTATCAGACGCACTTCCACGTATATCATTCCAGAGGTGGATGAAAAATGCCCTTCGAGTTCGTAAATTAAGCTTTTTTTATCTTGGCTTTTTATGGGCTGACCTATACGCGAAGTAGGCCTCGGAAGGGCTGACCAATAACATTTGACCGTACGGTGAATTCTTCGTGGTCATTAGTGAAATGGGATCAGGTGGTTCTTATGCTATTCGAGAGATTAGTATGGCGCTTCTGTGCCCAAATTATGGCTTCGATCTATCAGCGGATTTTTGCTTTTATGCACGCAATAGTTGAACGATGTTGCGTCAAAAAACCGAAAGTTTCCACTTACCTGCGGAGTATAATTACCCGCATTAAACGATATTCTAAACGTGCAATTAACTTCCCAACTTCTTAAATGTTTTTCGGCGTAATGCAACTTGATTTACAGTTGTTGTAATTACGCGGAATCAACCGTAATTATAAATGCTACTAACTTGCTATTGTTCTGTAGTCATTATGCATTTACCAATGGGATATGCATGTTTACCACAAGGAGCGTATTCTTTGATGTTTTGAGTTTCTTGCTGCGAATTTTTGTAAGTTATACCAGGAATGTTCATTAAGTTTCCTCAATCATTTAAAAAACAATAACGACTTTATGGATTTTGATATAGTTGGAAAAATTCTTCCGTCATTCCTGAACATAGTTCAACATTAAAAGAAAACGTTTAAAAAAGTACATGTGCTTAAAATTGGAAAGCAAAGATGAGTCCGAGGAGATAGTGGCTCAGCACCCTTTTTTTAAACTTTTGAAGACATTTCAGGAGCAGAAATGTGTGACGTGTTTAATGTCCGAACTTTCGATATATACATGTATATGATTTCATTGAAAAGTTGGGAAATGTGAAAGATCGTGAGAGAAGTGGACGTTTGGTGTTACAAACAAAAGCATCGGCTTAAGATTTTTGAGCTATGGCCTTCCAGAACGATGCCAAAAATGAATCTCCCAAAATTGACATTTTTTGTATAAATGACGTTTACATGGATTTCTCTACCAAATTTCACTAAAATCCATAAATCCGTTCAAAACAACAACAAAAATGATTTCGGAAACGTAATGAACGGCCATCGTAGATGTGCCACGACATAAATACATAGCATACAATGGAATTTCATTAAGAAGAACTCGCTTTATACAAAATGAATTTTCGAGTTCCCGAGCCTTCACATTACGTTTCTTTTATGAAAAAGGTACATTATATAAAGGGAAATTCTTTAACAATTGTCGAAGCACCTTCACATTCATATACGATGTGGATGATTTCATTTAAACTTTTATGAAACGTTCTTCTCGTTAAAGTTATGTTTTGTCTGACTTCTTAAACGAACAAATTTTGACGTCACGCGTCCTTTACGAATCTCAACTATAGGCTGACTGT
>JAQGBX010006802.1:0-12085 GCA_034698745.1 Megaphyllum sjaelandicum
AGTGATAAGCGTCTGCAATACTACTAAGCGACACAAGTTTTCGGAATCGGAAACCCGTCGCGTCTTGCACCTACCCATTGACAATATAAAGTCTTGAAACTGAAAAAAAAAGAGGTCTCAGTTGAAAGAAGCATCTATATTGATAAACAAATTCAACATTTGTACAAGAAACGGAAATTGTGCTAGCCTTTGTACATCTTTTAAAAAGAATTACAATTTTGTCAATTTATTGAAATATGGTCAGGAAAATGTTTTTAGAAGTCAGGAATAGTCAGGAAAAATTGCCATGGTCAGGCAAAGTCAGGCAAGACCAATCTATAAAAAAACTGGCAACCCTGTATATAGATAATATTGAGGACATTTTACCAATTTTAAATGGCATATTATTAAGAAATTATTACGGAAAACCTGGAAAAGTCCGGGAACTTGGAAAATGTCTGGAGAAGTCAGGGAAGAAGGATTTTTTTTTTTAAAAAGTCAGGGAAATTTAACGTAGTCAGGGTTTATTTGGAAACATTTTTACATGTTTTACATATATAAACATCTATACATTTTAACAGTTTCTGAGGACAAATTATCAACATTTTTCACGTTTTCCGAGATCAAAATTTCCAAGGTTTTCCGAGGATAAATTTGGCATAATTCTTAAGGCTTTCCGAGTATAATTTTTTTTTAAAAAATTCTATTTTAATTTCCATTGTCATATATAAGTAAATTTTTAAAAAATATTTTACTGCGTTGATTTAGAAAAAAATGTCAATTTTTAAAATCATCATTGGTCAGGGAAATTTTTTTAAAACCTGTAAAAGTCAGAAAAGTTGAAAATGAAATTTCTGGGAGAACCCTGTAGAAATAGGGAAATACAGATCGATGATCATTTCGTAAGCATGGAAGCTGCATCTACAGCGAATTGTACACGTTCAGTTACTGTCAATACCTTTTGAGAATGATCGTGTATAGTGTGAACACAATGGCGAATGAGGGCCAATAATGCTGAAAATCCGTATTTTGGCCTCATTAACGGGGTAACTGCATGGAGAGAGGCTTAGTAATTGTATAGGTGTGGTTAAGCATGCCGTCATTAGTAGGGACCATATTGCTTGCTTGCGAAGAGTCTTCAATACTGTACGCGGATACCCGTTTCAAATCAAAAAATGCCATTTAAAATGATCGTGTAACGTTGAAGCGCATGGTTATATATAATGCAATGAATTTGAATGATTATGATGCAACATTTTTGGAAGTATTGACAGTATACGGGATTTAATTAAGACTGAATTACTCTAATATCTGTAATTACAAAAAATGAAAAGGGAATTAACTTGCTCGTGAATTGATAGAAAAAAAAATGCCATCACATATAGGATGACATTACTAGCTTTCATTACTTAACCTTACACGATCATTTCATTTGCAATTTTTACTGAGAAACAAATCTGCAGCGTGTGCGGAAATGTCGACTTTTCGCAGTCATTCTGCGCATGCGCGTAAGAATCATAAACACCTAATGACCAAGTTAATGATGAGATAAACTGATATCATCATTGCTAATGATATAATTAATGATGCGCGCAATCTGTTAAGCCCTTATTAATGGCGATATCCACAACCACGCCCCAGTAATGATGCCAAAATCCGGATTTTCATCATTACTGTCCTTCATTCCATTTTTTGAACCTACACTATCATTCTTAATGTCATTCTCTGAAGGTAATGAAAGACCGTTTCATGTAGCATGCACGAAGCATGCACGGCTTATCATTTAATGGAAAAGCCCCCTACACGTTCATCATGTTTTCTTTCATTCTTCTTTACGGGTAAATGAGATGGAAAACATTGCTCAAATACTTTGGTAGAACACTTACATATTATACCTATAGTTAGGTTACAACAACAATAAAATTCAAACATTAAACTCAACGTATGTGCACAACCTCTTATAATGCTTAAGTTTGTAGGTTTTCTGGCTAATTTGGTATTGTTAACCAAATAAATAACTATATGCTGAGTAGTTTAGGGTCAATAGACAACTACATGGTGTTTCACCACATGCTACTTCATACATGTATTTTCTTAGAATGGCTACAAAACAAAGAGTGATGTCCATTGTATATATATATATAGAGAGAGAGAGAGAGAGAGAGAGAGAGAGAGAGAGAGAGAGAGAGAGAGAGAGAGATACTGTAGTGACAGTTCATCTCGGAAAAAAGCACGTGAAATAAACGCACCATGTTTTGCAGCAAGCTAACACTGGGTTAAAATTTGACTCCAGGTTAACCTCCGGGTTAGATGTTTGTGTTGCGCCAATTAAGTCTCGGTGAAATATTCCCAGTGTTATGGAATACATGATTAGCCTGTTGAAACCAAAATTGAGGACAGAAATGGAACTAACTTCGACCACTGCTGCCAGATTATAAAAATTGGTGGGTTAATCTAGAGTTACACAGTAGGTTAACCATAGGTTATTCTTAACCTCTGTTGGTGCAACCGACAGTAAGAGTCACTAATAAACCCAGAACAGGCCGACAAGTAAGCTTAACAGTAAGAGAAAAACGACAAGGTGTAAGTTGTCCTATGAAATGTCCACCATTTGTCAGAAATTGTCTTCATAATGCAGGCATAAAGGGACAATGGACAAGAAAAAACATTCGTTGGTGAGGTAAACAGGATAAAACGTCTGATGTTCGCCAAAACGTTTAAGGACCAACCTTTGGATTTCTGGAAGAATGTTATGTTCTCTGACAAGAGTAGGTTTGAGGTCATCAAACCATCAATACGGAGAAGAAATTGTACTACTTAGGATGCTGATCACTCACTGTCTACAGTGAAGCATATGGAGGTGAAAGTGTTATGGTTTGAAGCTCTATGGGCCTCAGTGACGTTGGAATTCTACAACTCATTAATGGTAACATGAATGTCAGATCACATGTGGATGTGTTGGAACATCAAATAAAAGTCAGTGCCAAAAAATTAGGACTATAGAGTAACCGTTCATCTTTCAACAGAACAACAATGATCCCAAACACACTGTCACAATTACGAGAAAGTGGCTTCATAATGTACATCGCCAATTAAAAATTCCACATCATTTGTGGCATTTATTGATCCGAAAAAATTAGAACATGCAATATTATAAGCAAAGAAAGTCCGAAGACAATCTTGCAAAAGGAATAGGCTAAATTTCCTCAAGACATGATCTGAAGTTTAATGCATGGAATATGCCGAGATGCTGAAAAGCAGTCATTAAGCCTAAGGGCTGCACAAAAAATATTAATTTTATAATGTTATTTTTTTTTTTTAAAAAAAAGCATGAGGACACTGTAAGTTTCCTTAACTGTGCACTTACGCTTTTTGCGAGAAAAAATCAGTTTTTTTTTAAATACATGTAATTTAAAATTTGATTGTTTAATATTTAAATTTTGATTTTGCTATTACCTAATCTAGATAATGTATACGTGTTATAACAAATTTGTTTTGGGCAATATACTATTTTTAATTTACATTCCATTTCATATAACACGACTTTCCATTTAATGGAAAGATTCCCTACTTTTTCATCGTGTTTTCTTTTTTTCTTCTAAAAACAACGAAGTAATTATTGCAACGAATTTGTAAACCTGAAAGTAAACACCATGCATACTCGGTATATTGAAGGTGTAAGTATACAATTATGTTATTTATTTACATACTTAAAAGTATGACGTATTGTAATACGTTCTTCTTAAATGTGTTAATAAAATCGGGGGTGATAACACTTTACTCATAAAGTATTAAAATTGTGTTGCGTTTTTTGTCATAAAAATAATTGCAGCATAAGTAAACTCATGCAAGTTATACATGACTGTTTTTAATTACTTCTATTTTGTTCTTATTTCTATAACTAAAATATTAAATAAAAGTATAATGCACATTTTTCTACAATACGTGTTCAGCTATACAACGTTTATTTTTAAATGCCATTTTCTCATTTATGCATATTAAATCATTGTTTTATCCCAATTTTGCACCAAAAAAAAAAGTTGCAAATAATTCACAACAATCATATCATTGTTACTTGCCATGGATTTTTTAGATGACCGCTCTATAATTACGCCTCAATGCTATTTTCAATATAACATCAACTATGACATCAGTATACATTATAAGACCATGAGGCATGTAATGAGACGAAATCAATTTTTCGTGTTCGTTTTGGGTAATCTGCACTTTGCAGCCCATTTGGTTGGACTCGATATAACGGGATAGATAAATGGCGCATCGGCTATTCAATTTGCTAATTGAATTGACGAAAGTGCTCTCCAGACACTGCTTACTCATACAATAACTGCGCTTAATCCAGTTTTAATGAAACAGCAGAGGGTCGCCCTTTTTGTTATGCAAAGAATGCAAAACATAGAGGCACGGGTTTGGCTTTGGCATGCAATCCCATGCTTCCTGCGTTTTCCTCTGCTTCCATGCATGCCTTTGATTCGGATAATGACACTTCATTTTTATATAATAGCCCTATTTTGCCTTAACCTGCCGAAATTCCTATCTACATCCATGCATATTTTCCAGACATGCTCCGAACCTCATTACAGTGAGGAGAAGTGTACTTGTTATCAAATTAAATTTATTTCAATTTGTCTTTTTTTAGTGATAGCGGACTTATGCCTCGTGATGCATCCACTCTGAGCTTTCACCCCTCTTCCATGGCTCTCAGCGCCCCTTGCGTCGACTTGCCAAGAGAACTCAAGTTAACATTTGCACCAAAAATGCTGGAAGATGGCAGTTTGTCCACCGTTTCAAACCACCAGTTGACTTTGGGACTAGTTCAGCACGAGGCTAATATGCACGCGGCTCAACATTTGAAAGCTGAGCCGGCAATCCTACACGTCCCTTCCCATCATCCATCACCCCACCACCATTTCGCCTATTCCCAATACGACACCAGGAGTCCTTAGCGACAGTGGCAGGCGTGCAACCTATAGACACGAAAAATGCAATACTAAAAACGACTTTCCAGGTGTTTAACAGTTAGAAAAGACATTTTTGAAGGTTGAACCTATATATAAAACTTTTTGAAATTCAGCGTTTCGAACTTGGCATTCATTGTGTACATACTATTTTAAAACAATTTTAGTTGGTCTTTTGCAAAAATAAACATCTTCCTAATGTACTTAAAGATTATTTATTTTCCTATTAAATTGTAGTTCAAACTTTATAATTTACTTTCCCATCCTTCCACATGGAAAATTGTGGATCTGCAAGATGACACACATGCATAAATCGAAAAATGGAAAAATTTTGGCTTTGACAACTCAGCAAATGTTACAGTGTATATTCGAAACGTATATGGTATTCAAAAACATACACTGTAAAAACAGTGTCTTATTTCAAGTTGCCTTTTTCATCTTAAAACTGCTAAAAAAATTTTAATTTTAATAAGACATTTTATGTGTCGGATATTGCTCAAGCAGCCATTTTCAGACATAAAATGTATTTTGATAAATAAAGTTAGGTGCTAGTGACATCATACATAAGGAATAATCCTTTTTGAAAAGGGTGCAGTCGAGCTTTTTAAACTATATTTTTTTCTTCCAAATGCATCTCAAATGCTTTAGTTTAGGAGACCTTTGATTCCTCTTCTCTACTATTTTTAAGACACTTTTAAGAAGTTATTCTGGGTTGCACAGTGGATAAGGCACTGTCCTCATCGATGTTAGGTTGCCGGAACGAATGCAGGTAAGTTCCAAGAAAAATTTAGAAATTTAGACATGTTATCTATGTTATCTTAGACATCTAGACATGTTATATGCAGATTAGATTCCATCATTAAAAATCTACAGGCTATTAATTTCAGCCTCCATCATCTATGTTATTATTAAAAGAAGTAATACAGGTTTTGTGTCTTATTTAGATTCAGACACCAAAAAAAGACGTGCAATAAGGCTTATTTTTGTTCACAACGAAAAAATAGTTAAAGTACAACTAAGGCATCAAGTTTTTACAGCGAGGGTATTTTTTAAATATGACTAATTAATAAAAAAGCCAGGGGCGTATTATCCACAAGATTGACAAGGCTCAAGCCTATAGGAACCCACCAAAAGCAGGGGCCCATTAAAGTGTATATTTTTTGACAATTATATCGTTTTTTTAATTTTTTTTTATTAAATAGTCACCAAAAAAAGCGACCAAGTTTCCAAGTTTCAAGAAATTTCATGAATCGTTTTCTAGATTCGGGGTCATCCAGAAATGACGTAACGCGCATTTAGGGGGTGGAGGCCCTCGGGGAAAGGATGCTGAATTTGTAACAATTTGTGACAATAGGGGTGGGGGGTGGTAGACTGTCAGTGTGATATTCCAGTGTTCCATGAAAAGTTATATTTTAAAATGCTTTAAAAAGTGTGTACCTTTAATACTAAAAATAAAACATAACAATAAATAAAACTATGACTGAACAGAATGTCCATGGATTGATGCAGGGTACCCCTAGATCTCGAAAACCTGGAAAAGTCAGAGAGAAGTCAGAGAAGAATGGCTTATTTTGAATAAGTCAGGAAAATTTCAATGTACAGGTATTGCACCTCATAAGTAATGCTTTTACACGGTTACCTTAAATGCAATTTAACGTTTTACAAGTACAAATTTTGCAAAATCTGTCCACGTTTTAATTTTTCAATTTTCATAATTTTTCCAGGTTTTCAAACAAATTTTCCTGAACAATAACAAAATTGACATTTGTTAATGTTATTCACGATTTTGCAAAACCTAAATGGGACAAAAGTCAGAGAACTTTAATAAAATTTCTGGAAAAGTAAGAAAATAGGGAGGAATGACTTATTTTCAAAAAGAATAAATTTGCAAAATTTTAAAGTTTTCCCAGAAGAAATTTGCAAAATTTTCCACGTTTCCGATTACAAAATGCATTGTTTTCAAAATTGTCGTTAATTTTGCAAAAATATTTCCATTCTTGATTTTGCAAAACATGTCATTTTTTTAGAATGTCATAACCTTCCACTGTTAAAACATGTAAAAGTCAGGAAAAAACCAAGAAAATTGAAAATGAAATTTCTGGGGAAACCCTGAATTAGTTAGGCAATTTTTTTAAATATTACTATACTAAATATTAACTATACTATAATCAATAGAAAGTGGCTATTTAAACAATGGACTGGGCACATGTCTTTCATGGCAGGACTGTTGAAGGGTGCTGGGTTTACTTCAGATGTGTGATCCTCCAACTTGTGGGCCGGCATGTGCCTCAGGCATCCAAATCCTGCAGAGCCCCTCTCCCAATGCTCATAGTGAAAGCGTTAGCTGATAAAAGGAGGCTCTGGAAGAGGTACATGGCTCAGCAAAGCCCCACAGCCTATGAAGATTTTCGTCAACAGCAGAACAGCATCCCTGCTCTCATCAGAAAGCTCAAAACTGATACCCTAATCCATCGAGTATAGTTCGTGGACTATACAAGGTTTTTTGACCAGTGCCGGATCCCCGCAGACTATACACAAGGGCGGACTATCTATGTTCCGATTCAGAATACTGGTACCATATTACGGTAAAGTGGTACAAAAATCATTAGACTGGATTAGACTGGTGTTGATATAGAGCAGGGGTGAGTAATACCTTTTATCTTTCTTAGAAATGCTGGATATAACTTAATACCGTTAAAATGTTTTGGGGGTATAACTGACAAATGTTTGATTAACACAGTGCAAAATGCGGACTATACACGAGGGCGGACTATCTATGATTTTTATTTTTTTGGAAAAAAAGTGTGGACTATACATGAGGGCCAGCGGACTATACTTGAGGGACAAGGGTATGTGTGCCAGAATTATCAAAGACTAAGCACAATGCTAAGGGACTGTTTGGCTATATTAAAAGCAACCGTAAGACAGCTAAATCTATGAGCCCTCTAATGGATGAAGAGCGAGGGCAGTTAGTTACTTCAGCAATGTCGAAAGCCGGCCAGCTTAACAGGTCCTTTGGTAAGGTGTTTGGTCCAGGTGGAGTCTTCTTCAGATCACAAAGTCCCTTACAAGTTGTTAATAGTTGAACAACAACAAGTGGAAGCGACGTTAAAAAAGCTGTACCCTGGTAAGGCTTATGGGCCATATGTCCTAGCAAACTATGTGCCATGGGCAGTGTGCCTGTACCATCTCAGTGCCGTTGAGCTTGCTGTTTACAAGATCCATTTCTGAGGGAACTATTCCTGTGAACTGTAAGGATGCTAACCTTATCCGGGTTACTACTGACCTGTGAGTTTAACTTGTGTCGCTAGCAAACTGCGAGAAGATTATATGTGCCCTAATGGTTGGTGAGACTGATAAGTGGGCCCTCGATCCTCAGCATGGTTTCTCCAAGAGCCAGTCTTTCCAGACAAACCTTCTTATTGCTAGAAATGATTGAACCAGATCAGTGGACTTAGGTCATGCAGTCGATGTTGTGTACTTTGACTTCAAGTGGGCATGTGACAGTGTGGATCATACCATCTTGAAAGGAAAGCAGATACAGCTGGATCACTACCTTACAGTAATAACATGGATAAGTGCATTCCTGAGTGGATGTAGACAGAGTGGTTGTGGATGGATGCCACTCAAACTCGACATTGGTAACCTCTGGCGGTATGCAAGGCTCCGTTCTTGGTCCCATTCTGTTTACTCGGTTTCTCTTTGACATCCCAGATGGAATTATTTCCAAGCTGTTGATATATACCGATGATACTAAGCTGTACCTTGAGATTCACTCGCTGGACGACCTGGTCAGACTGCAGCGAGACATCGACAAACTCTGGTCCTGGAGTGTGAGCTTATCCTTGAGTTTTAGTCCAGAGAAGTGTAAAGTGCTACATTGACCGGGATAATCCTCATCATCAGTATCACCTCCTAGGGACGCCTATGACTAGTTTCTCAGAGGTAAAGGACCTAGGTGTATGGGTTATGCACAAATTGTGTGTCAAAGCAGTGTGCAGGGGCTGCCTCCCGTGGTTCCAGGGAGTTTGATGCTTCCCCACATGGATTACGCAAACATGTCGTGGTTACCTTGGAAGAGGGGCAACATCAACTGCCTGGAGGCAGTCAAACGGAGAGCCACACGTAGACTTTCTAAGTTGATGTAGAGGCATTTTAATGAAAGGCTCCAGGCACAGGGTATCCTTTCCATTGTAAGCAGGAGACGTAGAGAAGCGCTTATTATGGCTTTCAAGATGCTGAGTGGAAAACTTTAAGGTGCCAGCCAGGGATTTTTTTGAGAGGTCCTGCTGTGGGCGGATCAGGGGGCATGGCATAAAGCTGCTTAATCCCTCGGTACGAGGTGATATACAAAAATACTCCTTCAATGTGCAGGTCATCAACAACTGGAATGCCTTGTCAGAAAACTGTTAGACAGCTGTCCTGCATTAATGCCTTCAAGAAAAGGCTGGATAAACATTTATTGACTGATTAGATTTCTTCCAGCTTCAAGCCTTTAGCTTTGCCTGTATTTTCTGTTTATATTATTATTATTAGTATTACAATTTTTTATTACTTTGTTAAGCTTTGCTGATCGGACCTCAAAAACAGTTAAACATTTTGAAAAAATCCTCCTCGCAAGATTTGTTCTCCAAAATTATTGAAAATTTCTTAACTTTGTACGGCAAATATTTTGAATAGTTTGCAATTGTTTCAAAATCAAGTCATTATTTCCTGAATTTTCTAAATTATGCTCTGTAAAAACTGTCTAATTTCAAGTTGCATTTTTCATCTTAAAACTGCTGAAAAAAATATAACTTTAATAAGAAATTTTATGTGTCTAATATTGCTCAAGCAGCCATTTTAAGACATGAAATGTATCTTAATAAATAAAGAAAGGGGCAAGTGATATCATGCATAAGAAATAATCCGTTTTTGAAAAGAGTGCAGTTGAGCTTTTTAAACTATATATTTTTTCTTAACCCTCAGATGATTACCTTAAAAAACCTTCATGGCTTACCTGGGGGTTTCCGAAACCTATTATATTTAAAAACAAAAAAATAGTACTATGTTGTTTAAATACATTAAGCGGAACTCAAAGACAGCAAAAGGGTATGTGTGCATTTTCGGAGTATATTCCTGAAGCTCCTAATAACAGTAGAATTAAAATTTTTAATTTTTTGAATAAAGCCTACATGCAACTATTATATGGAGCCCCCATTTGTGAAATTACATAAATAATTTATTTTCTATAATTAAAAAACAAAACAACAAAAGTTTCCAAAAATTGCTAATGTATGGCGCTAGTTGTAGCTACGACCATACAATTTCCCCAATTTCGATTTTCAATAAACAATTTTTTATGTTTAAAGTCTTTTTTCCTGAAATTCATTTTTTATTAAATAGATTAAAACATTAAGAATATGTTTCAATCGTTACCATACCTGATTAATGGAGTCTCAATTGAGAACATATCCTCTGCAAATTATGTGTCAAATTTTAAACCAAAAAAGTCATTTGGACGTGTTGTCAACTATGTTACCCTGTGCTTATATCCTTGAGTTTATCCCTATTAACTTTCTGTATCAGACAACCCCTCAAGGCGAGATTATCTTGTACTTAAAAAAAAGACACCACTACTGCCAAAACCACATTCCAAAATTTGGTTCCTTAGAATTTTGGGTGTCAAGTTGTAACAAGCAAATACTTACCTGAGGGAGCCAGGAACCAGGCAGAGAAGTCAACGGGGTCTACAACAAGAGCAGGAGGGACCACTTCGTCGGCAGGAAAAGGAGCAGCAGACGTCAACACCAATCATCGTCTAGATCAGGAGGGGCAACGGGTATATAAGGAGAAGCGCAGCACGGCAACGCCAGTCTCCCTGCCGGATCCACCCTCTCTGCAGCACTGCTTTCTGCCTTGGTACTTCGAGCTCTTTGTTACCTGGTCAAAGATACAAATCATTCGTTAACGTATATTTGCATTCCATTTTACTGTTCATTCGAAGTGCCCACGCACTTTGTTCTGTATCTTTCTAGGAAGACCTTGTTTGCTATGTTCTGAAGTCTAAATAAAACCATTCTGTACTTTTACACCAAAATAACTCTCATCTCAAGCGGCATTGTATTATCTCTTTTATAATCAGAACCAACTCAGGGCGGTTTGATCTGAACGAGCCTCGTGTCCAGCAGCATAGCGACCTACTTGCTCGTTCAGATACCACCTAGGAGGCCAAATCCGATCCTGCAGTGTCATTCAGATCCTAAGCGGCAACAGGTTCATTCCCTAGACTGGGACCCAGAGTAGGTCTAACTCGGCCTGCTGGAACCGAACATTACTCATGCAATCTTAACTTTTGAAGGTTGACGAGCACATATCGGTATAGTGGGCTCTTTCTTACTATTTATTCATATAAGGGAATGCCACCTCTTATAACTGGCGCCCAACTAGTGTGTCGAACACACGGCCATTCCTACTATTTAAATCACAAGTTTGATCATGGCACAGAACTACCATTGGTCTAATTTGGAGGCACAGTACTCTCCCATAAACGAAACGGAAACGATCATGTTGAATAACAATCAACAGGTCCCTTTTCAGACGGAAGACGTTTTGCTATCCAGTTAGGGACACATTCCTGAATCTTTTGCACCCACGATGGCGGATATGAGAAGGCTTAGCGAACGTCTTGATGCCAGTGAAAAAGCCAATGCTGACATCCTCGTTCAGATGCGGGCTTTTTTGTCTAAGCTAAATTCCTTACCACTGAGCCAGTCGAAAGCTACAAGAGGAATGGCTGATTCAATACCAACGCTGTCCGCGAGTTTCAAAGGCGGTGATAGTCGTCTCCGTGAGCCATGGAAGCAGGCTTAGATCGTGGATCCCTCGTGGAATGCGGCACCAGCAGTCACTTCATCGACCGTGTCCGCACCAACTACCGCTCTAGAAACCACAATCCCAGACATTCGGGACGAGGTTCGACTAGTCACCACGTTTGGCAAATTCAATGGTGATCGGAAGGTATTCAGTGCGTGGCTAGCGCACATATACAATCATCAAACTTGGTACAGACCTAGGTAACACTGCAATGTTGGCCCAATGTTGGGCCAGTGTTGGCATGCCAACACTGCAACCATTGGCCCATGGTTGGC
>JAQGBX010006803.1:0-12083 GCA_034698745.1 Megaphyllum sjaelandicum
AAAGTCCTAAAAAGTCCTAAATATTGAATCTTGGAAATCGTTTGCCACCCTGTGTCAGTTAATTGTGCTTAATAAATGAAAATTACGTGCATTATTGAAGACTTTTTTGCTTTTTAATAAGGAAGCTTTTTATCTTTAATTTTAGTCAGGCAGAAGTCAGGCAAAATTGTATGAAAAGTCAGGCAAAGTCAGGCAAGTCGATTTTTCAAATGTGGTGGCAACCCTGACTATATAGTTCCTTAGAAATCCGCGAGAGGATCTGATTAGTAAAAGGGTCAATTGATTTGAAATATTCTTTGCAATTAGTTTGATGCTGTTTTTAAACATTCCTCCATGCACACGCGACTTTATGATTATCAAAAGTGCCACGCGTACAGCTTTGTTTGAGTACATGTACCCCTATATCCGAAGGCCACTTACTGATCCCACAATCGATGTGCATGTATACATCATATATACGCTCCTCAAAGCGCATTGTCTTTCCAGTAATATGTTTTGAAATTTCCCCCGTTTAATTGCAATTGTACATGCATGTATGTATATCTAATTGTGAGATAATATGGAAATCAGTTGATTTATTTAATTAGATGTTCGATCCAAGGAGTCTCGGGTATGTTTGCTTATAACGTACATGCATATCGTATTACAAAATGTAAGAAGTGTTAAGTCCGGTATACGCATTATATAGCCACCAAACCAAAACTATAAACCACAAACCCCAAACTTTCAACGTGAACTATAGTTCCTAAATTTTTTTATATTATAACTAGTTTTGCAAAACCTGAGCGTATACACACTGCAACAAACCGTATTGACAAAACTCAGCAGATGACAGAGGATATCACTAACACCTATATCATTAACGATATGCTGTCGTTTGCATGCAGTCTGTCTGCATATCGTGCAGTCAAAGCGTTGTCAGCAGCGCCACCGCCAAAAGTTAGGCTATTTCCCTTTCATCTCACCGACACTCAACGGGAACACCAAACTTAGTTTACAAACTTTATTTTCTAGTTTTTAGTTTGGCAAAAACAGTTTGCTACGCCACTTTGTACGTTGCCAGAAATCAGAAAAGTTTCAAGCTTGGAGTTTTTAGTTTTGTTTTGATGATAGTGTGTACCCGATTTGATATGGGAGCTATAGAAATTTGTTTAGATAAAAATTTCAAGACGGAAAGGTGATTTCGGTCTGGAATTTTTGTTCGCAGTATTTTCTTTTTCTTTTCCGACCATCGATCCATGGCTCCCCTGAGCTCACTTAATGGCCTTCGCGCATGGGGTAGTTCTATAACGTTTAATTTTGCCTTGTTTTTTAAAAGAAAACTTAGCAAAAATTATACACATTTTTGAGGAATCTTTTAAATATTTAGCTTTTTGCTCTCCTCGCCCCCTTAAGACGTCTATAATTTCGAATATATTTTGGTAAAATGTTCTTCGCAACGAAATTGGGTATTCCGTACCCCTAAATCTTCGATGAGCGGGTCTGTAATCTGAGGGGGTTGCGTTCCGGTCGCCGCTTAATACCAGCTATTGATACGACCACTTTTGCATTTTTATATCGTATCGAAATCGACTCCCCCTTGGACGCGTACCCCCTTATTTCTGAACCCCCGAAACCCTCGGAGCTCTTCTTTTAGGGGAGGAGGCTTTGATCCGGTTTTGAACTTTTCAACCTTATGTCTCTGCGAGGGCGAGCGCTGCATGTCGGCCATCTTGGAGAACCAAACGACAGTCAAGTTTAAGGCGAACGCGAAACTTCGTTTCTCGGAAATTACTGTGCACGGTGGTGTGTATACGAGCCAGACGGTTTTCCGATGTAGGTGCAGCGCAGCCTGAGCAAATTTATGACTTTTTCATAATGACCGATGCTATAAAATTGAAACAACACCGGTTCTTGGAGAAAAAATGCTAGTGTTTTGATATTTTTCTGGTTGGCCGAATTAGGAATTACTAAAGGATAATCGGTGCACGGTCTGAAGTTATGGCCGAAAAGAACCCCAATCCTCCCAACGCGTGAGGCACCCTGTACGATTTCTCGTTGCCTACCCCCCTCCCGGGTCGAGGGGTCGGGCGCCAAGGGGCGACCCGGCCCATCATGCATCGGAAAAGCCGAATAATTGGTATTAATTGAGGGGAGCTACCGTGGAACTTTTTCAAGGTTTTAAGGGGATTTTGAACCGATCATCGCCTTTTTTTTCTGGTTAGGGGGGCTAAGGGGGTGAGGGGGAGTTCACAACCCGTGATGTGGTAATGGTCAGCGCAGACGCGTTTTGAGGGGTAATTTAGGGGAGCTATGATTCTTAAGCTGATCGTTCGGACGTACCCCTTAATTACGGCGCGGATCGCCCTTAAGGGGTTTCCCCCGATGGCCACCATAATTCCAAATACATGTAGTAGCCTCTGTCAATCAGACTGCTTCCTAAGGGGCTGCGTTTTTTTCCGCCATCTTTCTTATTTTAAATATTATCGGAAATTCGCAACCCATGCGCATGCGCGAACAACCGATTATCGTAATCGGCGGTTATATCCTGTTTTTTTTTTGTATTTTTTTTTCCGATGTTTTTAATTCGAAAGGATCTATTGAAATCTCTTGGTTAATTCTTGTTAATTCGGGCTGGTGCTACCCGTCATCCTGTGTTACCTGAGTGCCTGCGTTTTGGAACGTCGGTGATGAGTTTGGAATGCCCATCGCGCGTCGGCTATCTCTTGTAAGGGAAAGCTGCATGAAATATGGCGGCGATTAGAAGGCGCCCCCTATCGTCCTAGTTTTTTAATGGCGACGCTCGGTTTGTTTTTAAGGGGGCCGCACCGCCGTCCTAAGGAGGTCCCCCTAAAAAGCGGAGAACAGGACCCCACGTCGAGGCCCCTCTTGTTTTTTTGGCATTGTTTTCCAAATGAAATACGACGCTTTTATCGGCGGAATTACAACTGGTGCTCTCAGGGGGGTCAGGCCCCCTTAAGCCTCCTTACGGAATGCCGAAAACAAGCATAAGACCATATACACCCCCCTCATAAGAAAGCAACCTTCCGACTGGCCTTCTTCCCGATCTAGCCCTGCCGTGGCACGAAGACGTCAAAAATGGTTACGGCTCAATTACGGTTACGATGAAATTGCTTTTACGTTATGGTTGCTAAGGCATTACCCAAAAGTCACGCACGATGATTATAGTGTGCAGCGGATGGTACATGCTTGCCAGCAGTTTGATCAACTGCGATGTTTCTGAGCCCATTTAGACGATTGATGTCGTCATGTCCGAGAAGAAGCTTATTTGAGTAATACCCTAGCAACCAGTATTTCTTTCGTAACTTGTGTAGGGTGATCGATCCAGCAGACGTGGTGCTATAGTTTGCAGGGGGTGAGTCACTTATGCCATGTTGTCATGCCAAATGTAGGTGATGACCTGTTGAACAACAGTCATGGCCAATACGCAGACTTTGAATGGTTGCCAAGGAATCACATGAAAATATATACTGTGTATGTATAGGCCTACACAATGTCTATGCCTACACGTAACTCAATGCAGTATATACTGTGCAGTTATAGGTCCAGCTGGGCCTGAAGCCGATGCATGGTCAGCGACTAATTTCTATTCACATTTAATTGCTGGCGCGTTGCGTAATCTTGTCCTGAATACGGTTACTATGTCGTTACCCAATTTCACGCGTAACTCTGGCGATAATTTTTGCGGTCGATCTGCCGCTTTCGTATACGCTGTTACGTCACAGGAAAGGAAAATAACTTAATGTCCCTTGAGTAACGTCCTAGCAACGACTGTTGTCACGCATCGGGAGTGGCGCCACCTGTGGGCGGCCGTCGCAACCGATGCAGCCACGTACTCCATCGATCGCAGCGAATGTTTGATGAGCGCCAATTAACAGATCGCGAAGAGATATTAGACCGGAAGGAAGGTCGTTCATCATCGGTATAAACACGCCGTCATCGTCATACAATGGCACATATGAGATGACGTCAGGGGGCGGGGAGGGGGGTGTTGTTAAAAGGCGTCCTTGCGTGAACGATAAGTCATGTCCTATGACGTGGTATCGGTTGCGCGAGTACCAATTAAAGCCTGGGAAAACAAAACGGAGGATTAAGCACCTCTATGCAACACACCCTCCCCCTTAATTCAAACGTATTATGTAATTAGAGGGTCAGGAAGTACAGGGTGGCTCGAAATTAAACGACTGCTTATCCCGTTATATCGACGATCAAACCCCTGTTACTCTTAATTACTTTAATTATACCCTATAAATACTTTAATTACGAAAAACTTTTTCTATTATAATCGCCAGATGTGTCATGATGTACCTTCACCTGCATGACTTTTATAGTGTAAAACATGTGGATTTTTCAACATTTTTGTTGAAAATGGTTTTTTTTATAAATCCTGAGAAAAAAGCTATCTTATTTTTTATTATTATTATTGTCGAAAGTTTGAGTTCAACGGCTTTAATTGTATATATACTTTGAAACTGTTTTTAATGATACCATTATACATGCATGTGCACTGCTGTACGTATTTAATTCTCAAGCAAAATTAGGAAAATATTGAATTATGTATGTTTTCAAAACAAATATTGCATGGATAAAGTATACATGTTTCTGAGATAAACCATGCTGGTTTGTTACAATATTTAGTTACATGTAATGTAAATAATAATTTTGCGATTAATCTAATCAAGAGATAAAAATAAATAAGCTGTGGTCAAAGGTCCAGCACTCGAAAGAATATGCGGATGACCACCCTGTATGATCGACTTTTTTCTTTTCTTTTAGGGTGGCCTCTGCCCCCCTTCCCCTTCTCCTCCAGGGTTACCCCCTCGTTGTTTTCACCCAAATATTAATCCAGTGACGGAACTAATGACCTTTCCTTCCCCAATTTTGATTTTTTTCCAGCTTTGATGTAACTAACCTATAGGCCTAAGAGGTGGACGTGCGAGGCGTCTATTTGGTTGCGGCACCGATTTTCGCACCGAAATTTGGGCCAAGGTAATAATAAAAAAGCGGCACGAAGAAAATAATAATCGTAAAACAAATATATATTGCATGCCAAAAACCGGCCGGTCGCCTCATTTCGCCTCGAAAGATCCACAGGTGGCGCTCCGGCTCGCGCGGTGTTGATGCGAGTTTCGCCATTCGATGGGACGAAACAAATTTAAGAAAGGTCGCGCTTACGACATTGTTCTACCTCCAGTAGGCTACTTTTCGAGCAACAGTCGAAAAACCCTCATGGAACCTTTATTAGTCGTATGCGATTATATACCGCATGAGTAAAAAGTCTTCTCTCCCCCCCCCACCATCCCCCAAAAATCCACAGAACGGGTTCAAATATGAAAAATCGGATATGGGGGACATGTAGTAACCATACGGTTTGGAAAGCAACGGTGCCCAAACCATTTGGCCCCAAGGCCATTTCAAGGGTCAATAGATCTTAACTTTAAAACGGTGATAGGTTCAGCGAAAAAGTCGATTAGAAAGTGGTATAGCTAGGCGTCGTAAAATTAGTTTAATGGCTCTATTTGCAACATTTAATGATCGATCGCCTACAACAAATAACTTCCGGGCTTCTTGTATGTTTGCACCCTTACATAACATCGGTACATTGCAGGAAAGCTCGATTCCTACAACTAACCCGGTTCTATATATAGAGCTCGATTCCTACAACAAACCCGGTTCTAGAGCTTTCCTGCAATGCAACGATGTTATGTAAGGGTGCAAACATACAAGAAGCCCGGAAGTTATTTGTTGTTGGCGATCGATAATTAAATGTTGCAAATAGGACCATTAAACTAATTTTAACGATGCTCTACCATTTTCTAATTGACTTTTTTGCTGTACCTATCACCGTTTTAAAGTTAAGACCTAAAGACCCTGGAAATGGGCCTTGGGACCAAATGGTCTTCTTTTTATATACTGTATGTTTAAATTCACTGAATTCATTCCTATTGCACACGTGACCTCAATATTGCCAAAAGTTCCATCTGGATTTCTTTGCACGCTCCAAAAAGCTCTTGACGTTTATTATTTTTTTGGATTTGTTCATAGGCTCATTAGTTTATCATTTAATGTACTGTATTTTATTTTTTAAAAAAAGTAAGTTAATTCGTAGTAACTTTTACAGATGTTCAAGAATTTAGCATTTTCAGAAAATTTAAGCTCGGGCATTGCGTTGAAAACGTGTTTTGAGAAATTATCACCGTGATTTTCGGAGAAATTTCAAAGTGGGTAGTGAGTTATTACCACCAAAAATGTTGAAATATCATCTTGATGATGGTGAAATTATTCAACATAAGAGTAAATTCGAACATTTTACCATTGCGCGGATATTGACTTCAGAATCAGGTTAATGCGTAATTGCACTTTTTTGGGTAATTGAAATTTCGACATGACCTTCAATAGTTTTCCCCACCCTCACACGTCGAGGGCCAGGGAGCCAAACGTGAATACCTTTTTCTATACGTTCAACATATAGTCTTTGTTTCACTGATTTAATCTCTTATATCAGCGAAATTAATCGCAAAAAAATGGCGAAACGTGTTTGCTTTTGATTGATTGACCATAGAGGGCGCATCCTGTTCGAAGCGATTAAAGGGCCATGAATTCGGCCAATAAATTAATGTTGCTTGTCATTTCATACGCTCTGATACAGGCCTCAAAAATTGTTGCTCGTTTCGTTTTTGATAACCGTTTAATTTAGGATTAATAATGGTGGGCTTTGGAACTTCATGGAAGTTTGAACTAATTTTCTCACGAGTATAGAGGAAAAGTATTGATAAGTTTAGCTTGAGAAAATGTATTTATAAAATATATTTCGTCCAGAAAGAAAATGGATTTGCTAAAGTATTTCAATCAGAAAATTAGAAATATTCATTTTAAAATTAATTTCATTCGATAAAAATGGTTTTCCAATGCCTAAAATCAGAAAGTTGTCTTTTTGAAATGCATTGAATTCGAAGAATATCAAGTGCTTTGAATTCTAAAAAGTATTTTCAAGTGCCCTGAATTCCAAAAAATTGTGTTTTCAAATGCATTGAGTTAGAAAAATGTATTTTCAAGTGCACTGAATTAGAAAAATGTATTTTCAAGTGCACTGAATTAGAAAAATGTATTTTCAAGTGCACTGAATTAGAAAATTGTATTTTCAAGTGCATTAAATTAGACAAATATATTTTCAAATGTATTTTCAAGTGCGCTGAGTTCTAAACGTATTTTCAAAAGTATTGACTTAGGATATACTGTATATATTTTCTAATCCATTGAATCCAAAAAATTGTATTCCCAAATTCATTTAATTCGTGAAAATGAATATGTGAATATACTTGGTTCTTAAATTCCATTACAATTCTTTTTGATGAAATTTGATTTGATCTGAAACATTTTTGTGCATTTAATTAATTTAATTTAAATTTATGCAAATGCATTTCGTTCAAGTAAGATGTACTTGCGAATACAGTGCTGTCCGATATATTTTCCAATTGAATTTCAACTTTTCGTTTATCGAATTTAAGTACGAAACGAGCGCCATCCAACGATGTTTTTTTTTTGTCCATCACTCCACTACATAAAACAGTTGTAAAGGGGGTGTCATGAGGGCAGCCAATTTTTTTTTTTTGACAGAAAGGGGCCCAGGGGTAATTTCATAAAACAAGAGTTAACTTCTATGATGGATTGCCCTTTGGTCAGCCCCTTGCTTGACCACCCCACCCTGCCTCTGAAGCACGCATAGTTCATACACAGCCCCTCTAAAGGGCCCCACGTGACGTAGTTAGGCCCAGTGCTGCCCCCCGTGCCCATCAATGGTACTGGTGACAAGTCAGCTTTTTGTCCCTTCGCTGTTTTTATGGACTGGCGATGTTCATTTTGACACGAATGTCGTAACCTTTGTGTGTAAAAACCGAATTTTTTTGGGGGATAAACTGTCCCCTTTTTCGGGTCCCCCTAAATTAGCCCCCTACCTCCCCACTTTCGAGCTGGACTTCTGTTTTAGGGTGTCACGGGTCTATGTAACGACCACTTAATGGATCTTATTTTTGACAGACTGGAGATGAACGAAGGACCATAAAATTCGTCCCCATGGGCCTGAGGGGGGTCGCGCAGGAAGTAGCCTCTAAACGAGGGGTGGTGTTTAACATTTTTTTTTTGGTTTTCTTGAGGAAATCAGATAAAAGTGCTCTAGAAACTCGTTTTAATTCATTTCGGATTTTCGGTGATTGGAACGCCATCTGTCCACCAGCAGGGCAGTGTCAAATTGCCACTAAACGACAGGGTATAGGCTCTCTACGACAGGGCAGAAGCCAGCGCCATCTATGGTGCGTTCCATGCAACTGTTGTTGTCTTGCGGAAAATAAGAATGAAACGTTATGTCGCATAGGTTTTACTCACCTGTAAAATAGTTGCTGCTAGAAATGTGAAAATCGTCATTCTAAAAAAATGTTACACAAAAATTAGCCTCACTGTCGGTTGAACATTGAACCCCACGCATTCAACGTTCGAAATTTGACTCCATGTTGAACCTCCTAAAATGGCGGCCAATTTCGAATTATTTTGTCTGTAGGTAGCGAAAATGCATCCGTGATAAGTATTTTCGCACATATTTTTTTCTAAAAAAATATCTCAAACTTCGCAGTCCCAGACACGTCGAGAATGCGTAAACAATGGCTCGAACCAAAATAAACACCCGGTAAATTACTGTTACTTTAGACTCGATTTGTTTTGAACGAAAATAACGAAGCGAAGACTCGATGCAAGTTTTGTAAAGCAAAAACGTTGCAATATTTATCAAAATCAACGCTGCAGTTGTTAACAAAAACAACGATGCATTTTTTTATCAAAAATAACGAAGGAATTTTTATAAATAAAAAGTCCAAATTCCATCAAAAACAATTAACGATGCAATTGTTAACAAAACTATGTGGCAATTTTAGCAATAACTTGTATGTAATATTTATGAAAAACAGGTGCAAATTTCATCAAAAACAACGATTCAAGTTTAATCGAAAGCAACGAATCGATGCAAATTTGTATCAATAACAACGATGTAGTTTTCAGCAAAAGCGACTATGCAAATTTCATCAAAAACAACGATGCAATTTTCATCAAAAACAACGATGCAATTGTTAACAAAACTAAGCTGCAATTGGTATCCATAACGATTCAGTTTTTTTTTGTTTATTTGATAAACAAGTGAAATTTTTATCAAAAGCAAAGATGCAATTGTTATCAAAAACAACGATGCAATTGTTATCAAAAACAACGATGCAAATTTCATCAAAAACATTGATGCAAATTTCATCAAAAACAACGATGCAATTTCCATCAAGAACATCTATGCAATTTTCATCAAAAACAACGATGCAATTGTTAACAAAAGTATAGTGCAATTTGTATCAATAACAACGATGCAGTTTTTTTTTTTTTTTTTTTTTTTGATAAACAAGTGAAATTTTTATCAAAAGCAACGATGCAAATTTCATCAAAAACAACGATGCAAATTTTATCAAGAACAACGATGCAAATTTCATCAAAAACACAATGCAATTTCCATCAAGAACAGCTATGCAATTTTTATCAAAAACAACGATGCAATTGTTAACAAAAGTATAGTGCAATTTGTATCAATAACAACGATGCAGTTTTTTTGGTTTTTTTTGATAAACAAGTGAAATTTTTATCAAAAGCAACGATGCAAATTTTATCAAAAACAACGAGGTAATTTTCATCAAAGACAAGCATGCAATTTTTTTTTATAAAAACACCAGTTTTTAATGAAAGATTGACATTTTTTTTCTACAAGATAATCCACTATCCACTAAAATTGACCAATCTTTGCGAAGACGCGATTTTTCCGAAAATCGCGTGTTATCTCTGAATTTAACCAATTCTCCGAACGATACATCTTTTTTTTTCTAATTGCATTAAAATGATTTGTATGATAATTACAAATTAGTTTAAAGTCTTGTAAAAATGGTTTCAGATAACTATTTTTCCAGTTAGTTTGCCTTAACTTCGTGTCATGTTTGGTCGAACTTCATCATAAAATTGATAAACTACTTTTTTCCCCTCTCTTTTCGAAACATTTTATTCGCAATTAGCGTTTCGTTTATCAGCCGTCCCGAATTAGCCGAAAAAAAATTTAATGATGTAAACAAATTATGTTTCGATAAACATCGTCGAAGGGTTTTTTTTTTACTGCTTTGAACAATTATTTATCTAAATATTGACGAAAATGATAATGAGACACACCGGATTGTCAAGCGGTAATCAAATTAGGCGAAACCTCAGCCTCTGTTAGTCAGAATTTGGTACTGTTTGTTATAGGTTAGGATTTTTATCTTATGATGGTTACAATCTGTCATTCTATAAATGGCTACAATTGCCATGATTGTGTTCTTTTTTGTTAACTACAACACTACAGTTGCCATGGTTGTGTTCTTGTTTTGTTAAATAGAACACTATTCGGTTGCCATGGTTGTGCTTTCTTTCTTAAATATATAGAACACCACGGTTGCCATTTCTTTGTTAAATAGAACACTACATGCAGTTGCCATGAGTGTGTTCTTTCTTTGTTAAATAGAATAGTACGGTTGCCATGGTTGTTCGTTCTTTAATTCTTAAACAGAACACTAGGGTTGTCATGGCTGTTTTTTCATTTTTAAACAGAACACTAGGGTTGCCATGGGTGTGTTCTTTCTTTGTTAAATAAAACACTAAGGTTACCGTGGTAGTGTTCTTTACTTCCTTTTTAATTAGAACACTACAGTTGCCATGAGTGTGTTCTTTCTTTGTTAAATAAAACACTACGGTTGCCATGGCTGTTCTTTCTTAAACAGAACACTAGGGTTGTCTTGGCTGTTTTTTCTTTTTTAAACAGAACACTATAGGGTTGCTATGGGTGTGTTTTTTCTTTGTTAAATAAAACACTAAGGTTACCGTGGTAGTGTTCTTTATTTCCTTTTTAATTATAACACTACAGTTGCCATGAGTGTGTTCTTTCTTTGTTAAATAGAACACTATGGTTGCCATGGTTGTTCTTTCTTTGGTAAATGGAACACTATTGCTGCCATGGTTGTTCTTTCTTTGGTAATTAGAACACTACTGCTACCATGGTTGTTCTTTCTTTGGTAAATAGAACACTCCGGTTGCCATGGTTGTTCTTTTTTTGGTAGATAGAACACTACTGTGGCCATGGTTCTTTCTTTGGTAAATAGAACACTACGGTTGCCATGGTTGTTCTTTCTTTGGTAAATAGAACACGACTGCTGCCATGGTTGTGTTCTTTCTTTGGTAAATAGAACACTACTATTGCCATGGTTTAAAATCGATGTAAACACATGTTCTATACATTATACATTCAATAATTGAGCCAAGCTGATGTTTCCCAAATTGGCTCAAAACCGACTTTAGTGAAGCCAATAAAAACCATTCTATCGCTGGCATTTTAATTGGAATTATACGGTTACTGTAAAACCTATTTAATGTCTCCTACAAATATTTGAAGTTCTGAAATCGCTAATAAATGGCTTACGTACGATACGCCACCATAAATGGGACGTGTCCAATTAAAATATCCCTTGAAAAAAAAAATTATATATGTCGAATTTCATGGAGCTGAGTAGCATAACCTCGTTTTTCAAAATCGATCATGAATCAAGTTTTTTGACGGGCCAATTGTTGTTTTGAATGGTAAATTTTGCAAATTTTTTGTTGTTTTATTCGTCATCTAGATCGCGTTGCACGATCTGGTTCGTTCGCTTTTCGTGAATTATACAGGACCAACAAACGATATTTTATTTTATTTTTATTGCCAATTTTGTCAGAATTTTATTTTCGTATGTGGCTGCTGACCAGAAGTGAAAAAACATTAGCCAGAAATCCGCTTAAAACGAAGATTCTTGGAATGCTGTAATTAAGCCTATTTTAATTCGTATTTATAAGTCCTTGCTCAAGTAGTTTCAGAAATAGTTATTCGTGACAATGGATGACTAATGTTTCCTGCTTTTTTTTGACAAAAATGTCTTTTTTGTTGGGGGGGGGGGGGGGGGCGGGTTTTTCTTTATAAACCCAAAAAATGGACTGAGGAATCT
>JAQGBX010006804.1:0-12081 GCA_034698745.1 Megaphyllum sjaelandicum
CAAAATTGTATGAAAAGTCAGGCAAAGTCAGGCAAAAATGAGAGTAAAATGGGAAAAAGTCAGGCAAAGTCAGGCAAAAATGAGAGTAAAATGGGAAAATGTCAGGCAAAGTCAGGCAAGTCGATTTTTCAAATGTGGTGGCAACCCTGTATAATATATAACTTTCCTCGTGTATGACCAAGGATCGTTTTTGCCGAATATTTGATCAGAAATAAAACAAAATAAAATTGTTTTCCCTGATGGGACATTCAGGCGTTTTCTGCCGATTCGCAAGTTCTTGAACGCGAAGACGTGATGCTCGACGCCGATTTATGGAACGATTGCACGTTGCAGGTTCGTATCCCGGACCTTTCGTTGAATTTTTTAAGAAATATTTTGGTCCGTTTATTATTTTACGAAGACTAATTTAATTTCCTGAATTTCTTGAATTTTGATTTCGTACATATAGTGTTTCGAAAGACTGAACAATTGGGAGAAGCTGTCTTCGGTGGCTTTGCGTAACATCGACGATGATCCCACGCCCGACATCAACTCCGTTTGGGAAGAATTTAGTACGCAGGTAAAGTTAAGGTTGTAATTAAAAGAAAAGGCAATTTTTTTCCAATGTGTCGAGAATTTTGCCTATTTTTCGACAAGTTGTGCTAAGTTTCCAAAAGTTTTGAGATTTTTCGACAGTTTTGCTAATTTTAACAATGGCAATTTTGAATTTTTTTCTTTCTAAAATTCGGCTAATTTTTTGGGCAATTTTTCGAATTTTTCAGTTTGGAGAGTTTTACAGCAGTTTTGCAAGTTTTTCCACAGTTTGGCGAATTTTTCAGTTTCGAGAACTTTTCGACAGTTTTGAGAATTTTCGAAGTTTTTTGGAATTGTTCGTAAATTTTGCTAATTTTCTAAACGTTTTGAGAATTTTACGACAGTTTTCCTAATTTATTGGCAGTTTTGCAATTCTAAAATTTTGCAATTCTAAAATTTCTAAAATCCGGATAATTTTTGGACAATTTTGCAACAGTTTGGCTACGTTTTCCACAGTTTTGCTAATTTTTCCGCAGTTGTGCTAATTTTTCTACAGTTTTGCAAATTTTTCAGTTTTGAGAACTTTTTAACAGTTTTAGGAATTGTTCGGTAGTTTCGCGTATTTTTCCGCAATTTGGCGAATTTGAATTTCGACAGTTTTTGAACAGATTTGTGAATTTTTAGACAGTTTTGGGAATTTTTTCTACAGTTTTGCCAAATTTTCGACAGTTTTTCTAATTTTTCGACGGTTTTGTTAATTTTTCGAGAATAATTTTCGAAAAGTTTTTGAGAAAATATTTCGAATTTTTTCGAATGGTATCGACAGTTTTACGAATTGAAAAATATTTCGAAAATTTTCCAAATTTTAGAAAATTGACAACAACATCGTTCTAAAATTCAGTTAAAACGTTTATTTTTCGGCATGCAGCTTTGTCACTTATTCAATTTTTTTTAAATTTTTTCCACAGTTTTGTGAATTTTTTCACAGTTTGGCGATATGGAGAAATATTTCAAAAAAATTTGGCGAAATTGTAGAAACGTTGATAACGACAACATGGTCATTGTAATATTAATGAAACCTGTTCCATTTTCTTCAGGAGCAGTACTTACCCTACTTGGTTAGGGGTAAGTTGAAGCTGATTTTAAGAGGTTCCAACGAGCAAGAGTTCGTAGATTTCCTGGACAATGCCCTCAACGACGTCGATCATCCCGAACGAAGGCAGTTTCTGGAAGGGCGCTTCGGCGACGAACTGGCCCTCCTCAGCATCGTCCAGAAAGACTACGACCGCGCCGACCACTACCGGTCAGCCTGCGTGGACGCCTTTCTCCAGGATTGGTCCTCCCTGTCCGATCTGGTTCCGCTCCATCAGAGGGCTCGCCTGGCCGGCCTGCAGAAGTTGGTGGAGATGGACGACTTCTTGAGGGCCATCCGGGAATCCGGCACCGGCTTCGAGAGCGGGCTCCGGAGACTCTTGAACAAGTGGGAGAAAGCCTCCGTGGACAAGTTCACCGACGTCAACGTGATCAACGACATTTACGTCAACAGGTACGCAGCAGTCTCGACTTCGTTAAGACGAATCTCTGGGATGGAAGTGAAAATTGGTGGGTTCAGACCATAGCTCGTATCGTCGGAAGTCGGAGGAAATGTGACTCGTTTTCAGAGTAAAAGTTATCAAAATTTTCCACGTTTTCCGTGGATAAAATTGCAAAAATTTTTAACATTATCCGAGTAGAAATTTGCAAAATTGTCTAAGTTTTCCGAGGACAAAATTAGAAAATTTTCCTCGTATTACGAGGACAAAAGTGCATAATGAAAAAATATTTTACTGTGTCAATTTTGCAAAATATGTCAAGTTTTGACATTATCATTGGTCAGAGAAACTTTTTTTAAACCTGGAAAAGTCAGGGAATCGTCAGGCAAGTTGAAAATAAAATTTCTGGGGGGAACCTGTGAAACAAATTTTAGACGATGCGGTTAAAATAAGGTACGTTATAACGGGAGAAATTCCCCGGTAAAAGTTGCCGCACCTTTCCATTCGTGGACACCGGGAAAGGATTTCAATCCGACGGTTCTACGGCTATACGGTTTGAAACGGAAGAAATTTCGATGTCCATCGAGATTCGTCTTAACGAGGTTCAACCGTAGTGAAATGCTACGAGCGGTCCATTAATATCACCGTATTGTTTCCTGTTTTTTGTTATTACAGAAATCTGTACCTGAAACAACTCCAAAGTTGTTCGGAGCAACTGCCATCGCCTTCTCGGGACAGTGTCAGAGCGATGCTGGAACAACGGGGCGACCGGAATCAACTGGCCCTGGTCATGACCTGCGTGGAAGCCGCCGGTTGTCAGAATAACGTCACCGTAGCGTTGGCTCATCTCAAGGACAGCTACAAGGTACGCTGAGGATCCTTCAGAGGACTCATCTTGTTCGAAGCGTGGAAGATTGATCGTCTTTTCTTCCGAATTAGCTGCTGTCCAAGCTGAACGATCCGTCTTTGTTGAGCCAGTGGTATCACACGTATTGCCGCACGCATCAGCTCAACGCCGAGAAACAGGAAGGAGGCAAAAGAGTCGCCACTTTGTTTAACGTTTGGAAAAATTTGGGTAACTCAGAGGGTTTTAGGGAAGTGGGCGCCGAAAAGTAATAAGTGCGAATTATGTTTCAAAATTTGCGATCTTTTTTTTCCCCGTAATTTGAGGCTTATTTTAATATGCGATTTTTTTTTTCAAAAGGGACAGGTTGTTGTAAAATAAATTGCCATTTTTTTTTAAATTTGCGATTGTTTTTCTACAATCAGAGAATTTTATTTTAAAATTTGAGATTTTTTATTTATTTTTTTCTAAAAATTTTTAAAAAATGTGCAGTTGTTTTGTTGTTATTTTTTTTTTTCAAAATTCTTAATTTTTTTTTCTAGAATTTGACATTTTTTTTTAATTTGCGGTGTTTTCTTAAATATGAAAATTTTATTTGAAAATATGCGATTTTTTTTTCAAAATGGACGGGTATTTGTAAAAAGAATATATGCCATTTTTTTTAAAGTTGCGATGTTTTTCCACAATTTGAGAATATGTTTATTCTAAAAATTTTAGACTTATTTAAAAAATGTGCGGTTTTTTTTTGTTTTCTCAAAAATTTGTCATTTTATTTTTTAATTTGCGGTGTTTTTCTAAAATTTGAAAATTTTATTTAAAAATGTGCGATTATTTTTCTCTAAAGCTGGAGTTTTATTTTAAAATGTCCGATTTTGTTTTCTAAAATTTGTGACCGATTTGGGGATTATTTAAAAAAAGTTTCACAGTTTTTTTGTTTGGAATTTGAAACTTTTGTTTCTACGCGCTAACAAGGTACGGTACGGGACATTGCGCCTAAAGTCTTATTCGACTTTTCTTTTACAATGTAGATAAAGACATTTTGAGCGAGAAGACGCGAGCAAGCGCCAGCCTGAAATCCGAAAATCTATTGCTCCAGAGTCGGAACGCCGACTTGCTACGGGGGTTCTTGGGCGAAGATGACCAAATCCTCGACTGCCTTTCGGAGGACCAGCTCCATGATTTCCGAAGGAGAATTCGTTGCGATTCGGACGATGCGGGACAGGTACACGGTTCTGGAATTGCGTTCGCTGGCCTAAATGCCTCGGATTGTCGATACGAATGCTCATGAAGTGTTCGAGAAGGTCTTCAAATTTAAAAAATTTGGCGAATGGTGGATACTTAGACTCAAACATTGTGTCTTTCAGGTTAAAACTAGTCTCACCACGTTCAGCTACGAGAAGTTGAAAGAATCGGTGGGTCTGGAGTACGATGCCGAGCGCGAGATGGACGCCATGGCCGGCGCGCGTCTGCAGTTGGCCAAATTCTGCGACCGCAGCCTCAGAGAATGTGGTATGTCCTATAGTTTACCGAGAAGAACGATCCGGAAGTCATTCTCCGAGAAGGGCACCACCAGTTGCTAACTTTACATTGTTGTCTATTCCAGAAGGAATATGCCGAGCGGAGTTTGCATCAGCAGTGGTGGACAATCTCCTGATGGCGGTGAAGTTTGGCAGCGAGGAAGCCACGCGTCTGTTCCCCAGGTTGCTTCAGCTCGTCGACGTTTATCCCGATTCATCCGAGATGTTCTCGCGCACCGTTTCCAGCATCCCTTGCTGGATGTTCGTCCCTTGGATCGCGCAGTTGGTCGCTCTGTTGGACAAAGCGCAGTCAAAGGCCATTCAGGGACTGGTCTTGAAGATCGCTCAGGAATATCCCAACGTGAGTGCGTGGGTTCTGGATGATGAACGATCCAACGTTAAGGCGCTTCTATATTCTATCCCTATAACTGCGAGGCTTTAATTGATGATTACTAAATGATGACGTCATTCATTAAAATTATTCTAACGCAGCCGTAATCAGGATTTTTCAGATGTCGACGTCATCAGAATTTAAAAGAATGGCGTCATCGTCCAAATTGTAATAGATGACGTCATCAACCGATTTTTAATGAATGGCGTCATCAACAGATTTATGAACAACGCCGTCAGAATTGCAGTGAATGACGTTATCATCAGAATGTAAGGAATGACGTCATCATCCAAAAATCTTATTTACATGTATGACGTCATAACCGAATTTTAACGGATGACGTACTCGCCATAATTTAACAAAGGAGTCATCGACCGAATTCTAATGAATGGCGTCATTACCAGATTTTTTGATAAACGACGTACGTCATCAGATAATGTGGATATTGACGTACGTCATCGGAGTTATAATGAATGACGTTTTATCGTAAGAATTTGAAGGATGACGTAATTCTCCATAATTCAACAAATGACGTCATCATTATACATGCACTTTCATGGATGATGTCATCAAATTTGTAACGAATGACGTTAAAAGATAAACGTCACAACCATAATTTAACACATGACGTAGTCGTACAAATGTTATTTACATGTACGTCATCAACTTTTTTATTATTAATATTATTAGTAATATTCCGTCCGATTTTGATTTCAGGCCTTGATTTATCCTTTCAACGTCAGCCGGAAAGGCTATTCTTTCGGAAAATCCAAAGAGGATGGACAAAAGCAGTCGTTCGTTAAACAGTACGACAGAATTATTAAATTTTTGACATCATTTTGGGGTAGTTTACGTGGACTTATTTTTACCACTTTTTAATTCCCCCCTCCCCTAGGTGAACATTGGTAATCAATTAAGGTTTCCAGTCACATCCCTCCCCCATTTCCATAAATGTGGATTCGTGTTTTACATTCTTTATGCTATATTTACGGTACATGTGCACAATGTTATATTTATAGGGTTTTCCTCACCCTCCCCTCCCCCCCCCCCCCAGAAATTTCATTTTCAACTTCTCTGACTTTTCCCTGATCTTACCAGGATTAAAAAAAAAATTTCCCTGACCATGCAATGACAATGTCAAAAATTGACATATTTTGCAAAATGTACTAATGAAAATTTTGAAAATTAAAAGAAAAAAAATGCTTGATTGAAAATATTTGGAAAATTTGACAATTTTAAATCCGGAAAATGTTGAAAAATGTACTCGGGGAAAACGTGGGAAATTTTGCCGTTTTGTCCTCGGAGGTTCGGAAAACGTGGAAAATTTTGCAAAATTTTACTCGGAAAAAGTAGGGGAATGTTTTAATTTTGTCCTCGGAAAACGGAAAATTTTTTAATTTTGTCCTCGGAAAACGTGGACAATTTTTGCGAATTTGTACTCGGAAAATGGGATTGCAACAACATGACTATGTTGAATTTCCCTGACTTTTTCAAAATGAGACATTCTTCCCTGAGCTCTCCCTGACTTTTCCACACATTTTCAAGTTCCCTGACTTTTCCAGGTTCTCCAAAAGATCTGGAGGTGCCCTGATTTATTAATGTTTAACCATGGAATGGTTGTTTTTAATGATGTGAACCTTTTAAATTTCAGGTATTAATAAATTTAATTAGCAAAAGCGAAGTGCAAAAAGAGTGCAAGTGTCCATGTGGACATTTGTAATATACCCCCCTTCCTTAGGTGGACAATGGTGTACATAACGAGAAGTCCCTTGCCCTCCCCTTGGCTGTCTATGTAAATAATGGACGGCCCCATAGACTAGTCTCACGAATTGAATTTCTGTAACCCGCTTTAGGATCGAGGAAATATTATCTAAACTGTGGTTGGTGGAACACTTCACCCTGGCTCTGGAACAGTTGTCGAGTCCGACTGGGACGGCCTTGGTGAGTGGAACTGGAATTTTGGAACTTCGAGATATCAAAATAATGCTCGTATCAATTTGCGTACATATACAGTATATTTTTCCTTTTTTTTAGGATGCTCTTACCGAAATGGGTCAGTTTCTAAGATCGGATAAGACGAAGTGCCGCGACGTTTACAGGAACGCTTACCGCACCTTGTTCGTGGAGCCCTTCGAAGGAAACGCTGGCGTACCTCACGGAAAATTCAGAAAATCTTACGCCCAGGTAAAGCTGCGTAGGATGCGGGCGATGAAAGTTTTCATATTCTTACGTTTTTTGTCCAATAGTTGATGAAAGACACGTTTCACGAGTGTTTCGGCATCGATGGCGCGAAACTGGAGACGATGGATTCTCAGGTAAAATTTGAAATTTAGTAAAATTTCATCGTTCTGCAAGGACAAATTTGAGAATGTTATGAACGTAGTTTTTTTTAAGCTAATTGAACTTGTTAACAAAGTGTCCGAAAGCTTACGATGCTTGTGCTCAAAAAATGTACGGAGGTTGTACTCAAGAGCGTACGAAGATTATGCTCAAAAGCATATGATGAAAGTACGAAGGTTGTGCTCAAAAGCATATTATGAAAGTACACAGGTTGTGCTTAAAGGCTTATTATGAAAGTGCTAAGGTTGTGCTAAATAGCATTTGAAGGTATGAAGCTTGTGGTTAACAATAGTTTGTTCTCAAAACTATTCAAAGGTTACCCTTAAAAAGTTTCTACGATACCTGTGCTCAAAGCCGTTCGAAGCTTACGCTCAAAAAGCGTACGAAGGTTGTGCTCCAAAGCTTATATGATCAGGGTTCCCCCGTCGACCTGGAAAACCTAGAAAAGTCAGGGAATTTGAAAATGACCTGAAAAAGTCAGGGAAATTCAACGCAGTCACGGCGATCCAAAATTAATACTTCTACAAAGTTATCTCAGGGCCCATTTTCTGAATAGAAATTTGCAAGAATTTTTCACATTTTCAGAGTACAGATTTGCAAAATTTTCCACGTTTTTCATGTACAAATTCACACAAATTTTCACGTTTTCTAAGTTTTACTTATCAAAAGTTTCCACGTTTTCCGGGTACAAATGTGCAAAATTTTCCCCGTTTTCTGTGTACAAATTTGCAAAATTTTTCACGTTTTCCATGTACAAATTTACGCAATTTCCCACGTTTTTTAAGTATTACTTAGCAAAATTTTTCACGTTTTCCGAGTACAAATTTGCACAACTTTCCACGTTTTACGAGTACACTGTACAAATTTTTAAAATTCTCTAGGTTTTCAAGAACTAATTTCCCACATTTTCCGAGGACAAAATTGCAAAATTTCCCACTTATTCCGATATGTCAATTTTTCACGTAGTCATTGGTCAGGGAAATTTTTTTAAAACCTGGGAAAGTCGGAGAAGTTGAAAATGAAATTTCTGGGGGAACCCTGGATGCCTGTGATCAAAACTGGTCGAAGCTACGCTAAAGAAGCGTATGAAGGTTGTGCTCAAAACTGTACGAATTGTTCTTACTACCTAAAAACTCAGCCCATTGAAGGGGAAGTTTCGATTTAGTTTCGTTCGGTGGAAAAAAATCACTTTAGTTGTTAATAATTTTATTCATTTTTTATTATTATTATTCAGCGTTTGAACAACGCCACGAAGGAAATATCACAAAAGGCGGCGACGAAATTTATACACCCGCCACTACTGAAGGATTACACGGAATGGCTGAGCGAATTTCGACAGTCGAGCTACAGCATGGAACTGGAGATTCCGGGTATAACGAAATCACCACCGAATCCATTCAACGTTTATACTCTTTGACCAATTGAAAGATTTTTATTTCCAAGTGCCACGTACGGAACTGCGCTTTCGTTAATTTTGCGTTTCTTGATTCGCAGGCCAGTACGGAAAATTTCAGAAGCCCATGCCCGAATATCACACCAAGATTGCCAGTTTTCATCCGGATGTAAGACAAAGTGGAACCGCCATTTCATGATTTCCTCTTCTTTTATAACGTGATCGGAATGTTTTTTTAACATCTTTGATTTGCAGGTCTTGACGTTGCAATCGGTGCGCAAGCCCAAGCGTATCGTAATCTATGGCGACAACAACCGGGAGTACAAGTTCCTCGTGAAAGCGGGCGAGGATCTGCGAGGTGACCAGCGCATCGAGCGGCTCTTCGACATCATGAACGAGGTGTACTCCCGCGATCCGGCCTGCCGCTCCAGGCAACTCAGAATAGCCACCTACGAGATCGTCCCGCTCAACGACAAATTGGGCCTGTTGGAGTGGGTGCCCAACACCCAACCGCTCAAGGAGTTCATGGAGGATGCGCTCACCGCAACAGAAAAGCAGGAGCTCGAGAGGTAAGTACTTGGCGTTTAAACGGTTAACGAAAACTTGTAGAACCACTCGTTAAGAAGAACTCCTCTCGATTTCTGTTGTCATTTCAGAGCAAGTGCTGCGATGGAACTTTGGATCAGGGTTCATGCCAAAAAAGGTAGTACCAACGAAACTATTTACGAAGGGGTGTACAAGTCGTACGACAGGAAACAGTCCGTGTCCAAGTTCCAGGAAGTCGTCTCGTTGTCTCCCAGAAACATGCTCAAGTAAGCAAACTCGGTATTATCCTTTTTCAGGGTTCCCCGGCCCAGACCTCGAAAACCTGTAAAAGTCAGGGAACTTGAAAATGACCTGGAAATGTCAGGGAACAATGGTTTATTTTAAAAAAAATCTGGGAAATTCAATGCAGTCATGGCGATCCAAAAATAATACTTTACATGGTTAGCTCAGGGCCCATTTTCCGAGTTAGACATTTCCACGTTTTCTGAGTATTAATTTGCAAAATTTTTCATGGTTTCCAAGCACAAATTTGCAAATTCTCCACGTTTTCCGAGCACAAATTTTTAACATTTTCCGAATACAAAGTTTTCCCATTTTAAAAAATTTTCATGTAGTTTTTTTTTTAATTTATCAAAAAAAAATTATGTTAATTTTCAAAATTGTCCTTAGTAAATTTAAAAAAAAAATATTTTCCGGTGTCAATTTTGGAAAATATGTAATTTTTCACGTTGTCGTTGGTCAGGGAAATTTTTTAAAACCTAGAAAAGTCAGGAAAATGTCAGGGAAATTGAAAATGAAATTTCTGGGGAAACCCTGTTTTTTTTTAATATCCGTCAATTTTTTGGTGTGCTTACTAATCGTAACCTCATTCGATGAATTCGCAGAAACGCCATCTTCAAAATGAGCTCATCCACGGAGGCCTTCCTGACGTTGCGGAACCACTTCATCGTGAGTTATGCCGTGGTTTGCGCGTCGCAGTACGTCTTGGGCATCGGCGATCGCCACTTGAGCAACTTCATGGTCAGCCGCGACACGGGCTCTGTCGTCACCATCGACTTTGGTCACGCCTTCGGCTCGGCCACATCCGTAAGTGAAAACCAACCGAGTGCACCGGAGCATTGCCCGCTCCGGTCCGTGACGCCCGGTGATGGACTTCCACGGTGGATGATGATTACTTGTTTTTTGTTTTTGCAGTTTTTGCCAGTTCCTGAACTGATGCCGATGCGCCTGACTCCCCAACTTTTGAACTTGATGGAACCCATGCGTGAGCACGGCCTCTTCGAAAGAACCATGATCCACGCTTTGAACGCGCTGCGCCACAACGCGGAAATCCTCATCAACACCATGGACGTGTTCATCAACGAACCCTCCCTGGATTGGATCGTAAGAAGACTTTATTTTATTACTCGGTAACCAAATGCAACGTTCGATCATAACATTTTGACAATTCTATTCTTTCAAGATGTGGGCTAGGAAGCAGAATTCTGCCACGGGAAAGCAAGGCGACGGTCCGTATTTTAACATTTCCGTTATTGACCCGAAGGACGTGTAATTCGCTCAAGTTTCTGTTTTTTCGTATCTCGATTAAGAACTCTGTTTTGATTTGTATCCGCGTCAGAGAGTGGACATTGCGAAGAGGAAATTGAACGGCGATAATTCGAGCGCCATCATGATGTGAGTAATGTTGGGTCAAAATCCGCTGCTTTCTGTCAAAAGTAATGCCAACTGCATGGGTTCCGCCGGAAATTTCAATTTCAACTGTCCGGACTTTTCCAGGTTTTAAAACAAATCTCCCTGACCAACGACAAATTAACGTACGCCAATGTTATCCACGATTTTGAAAATCATGTTTTGGCGTCGATATTTTTCAAAATTTATTAATGTCAATTTTGAAAAGTTTTCAAAATTAACATAGGAAAATTTTAAAAAAAATTGCCAAATTTGTAGTCGGAAAAGGTAGAAAATTTTGTCTATTTGTCCTCGGAATCTGTTGAAAATTGTGCACATTTGTGCTGAAAAAGGTTGTAAATCTTGCAAATTTGTGTTATGATAAGTTGAAAAGCCTTTTTGCAAGTTTGTTCTCGGAAACTGTTGAAAATTGTACGAATCTTTACTCGTAAACAGTTGACAATTTTGAAAATTTATCCTCGGAAATTGTTGAAAATTTATGCACATTTGTGCGGAAAAAAAAGTTGAAAATCTTGCAAATTTGTATTATGATAACTTCGAAAACGTTTTGCGAATTTTTGTCCTCGGAAACTGTTGAAAATTGTACGAATCTTTACTCCTAAACAGTGAAAAATTCTGCACATTTGTGCTGAAAAAAGTTGAAAATCTTGCAAATTTGTATTATGGAAAGTTGAAAAACATTTGCGATTTTGTTCTCAGGAACTGTTGAAAAATTTTCGAATCTTTACTTGTAAACGGTTGATAATTTTGCAAATTTATGCTCAGAAATAGGTTAAACTTTTTTTGCAAACATGTCCTCGTAAAAAGTTGAAAATCTTGAAAGTTTATCCTCGCAAATAAGTCCTTCTTCCCCGACATTTTCAAGTTCCCTGACTTTTCCGGGTCTGGAAGAACCCTGCGCGAAGCAACATTGCGGGAAAGATGAATCTCGACTTTGTAACGGTACAATTTTCTCACGTTTTCTCGCGTTACAGAGACGAACTAGAATTGGGCCAGAATCGCAGAAAGGCTTTTGCTTGCTTTAAGAAGGTCTGCGCCGGAGAAAAGGACAGCGTGAGATCCAAGCTGCCGGCGAAGCGACTTAGCGTTGAAGAACAGGTAAAAATACAGAATGTTTTCTCTCGCATTGTACAGAAGAAAAGGTTGTGTAGTGGGTCCAAAAAAGGAGTAATTTGAGATAGGATACCTATGGGCGCAGACGCATCATCTAAATGGCGATTTACAGTTTAATTGCATCATCCAGACTAATTAGTCTGATTTAAATTAAATGATGATCCCCTCTGCCACATGGTACTATGTACTGACTGCAGAGTAAA
>JAQGBX010006805.1:0-12076 GCA_034698745.1 Megaphyllum sjaelandicum
CTATTAATTTCCCTGACAAATCGCTTAAATCTGTCATTTTCCCTGACAAAATCGCTAAAATCAGCGATTTTCCCTGATGGTAGCAACCCTGCATAATGCACTGATGAAATCTGCATAAAGTCCATGCTGCTCCATGCAGTCAAACTTCTGTATAAGCACAGTATACATGTAGTTATTGACAGACAGTATCCCCGTCCTAGTAAACTGCTACATTATAATTGTTGCAATCGTGATTTAAGAGATTGCGTAGTAAAACTTGCAGTACATTTTGATTTTTTTTAAACATTTAATACTTGTATTGCTGAAATCATGTTTCTTCTGACCTTTTAAGTTTGTCTCACTGAGGTTCGACTATGATATTTACTCCTTGGAATATCCTGAATGCATGCCTGTCGAGCAATTACATGCCCATGTACTGTACTGTACATGTACAACCCTGTAAAATGCATCATACAGTACAGCATACAAGTATTAGATGCATTTTTAACTACTGTACATGTACGGCCTCTATCCAGACCTCTTCTAATTTTCAGTTGACTTTACTTACTAACAATAATAATAATACGTTTTTGGAATACGTTTTTAAATTCTCATTAAATTGCAGAAGGGGTACGTCACATATACTGTAATTCATGTTGAAAATGTATTTTTTCAGGAAAGGTGATGGTGCATTGTCGGGAGGGAATTAGTCGTTCTGCAACATTGGTTCTAGCCTATCTAATGATCAAGCAAGGCATGACAGCTCAGGATGCCATGAGGATAGTACGGGCTAAACGCAAAATTATCCCCATCGATGGATTTCTAGAACAACTATGCAACTTGAACGAGAAATTACAACACACTAAACGATAATGTACGCATTTAATTGTCGATAACACCATTACAGTGTACAGAATTACAGTTGATGGCAAGACGTGTAAATAGACGGAGATGGATATATGTAGCCTACTTTCAATTACTTATAGCCTACTTTTAAACATACATGTAGTGATTTTAAAAATACATCAACAGCATTTTTATATAGCATACACCCTTTCTTATAATTGAACAAACACTAAATAAATAATTAGGAACCACAGGAGAAATAACAAGAGTATTTGGTACGAGAAAATTGTATTTTGGTCCACCTCATGGTGCAATAGATAATTAAACAAGGGTTCCCTATCGGCTAATTTACAAAAGAATTTCACTGATATTGTTAAACAATTAAACCAGCACAATAATTTAACCTTCAAGAAGAACAATTCTTGAATTGGCCATACAAGTTGTAAAAACATTGAAGCTGCTATAATTGCCACAAGTGTTTTTTACTGTATAAGCATTACCAAACCTTTACGAAGTTTACGTACCACAATAAATGTCCAGGATACAGTAGTGTTCTTTGAATGTACAATGGCTTAACGTGAAAATGAGTAGGCCTACCATTTTCACCATTTTCACGTTGAGCTACTGTACTTACAGTATGCATGAGTAGGCTACTGGCAAGTAAATAAAATAAATTTTATTTATGAAACAGCAGAACTGGGGAAAGTTGGCCTACCCCAAACTATTTTAATTTTTTCAAACTACAGTATGTTAATCTTTTTTTATCACACAAATTTAAGTGAATATTTAATCATAAAATTGGAATTTAGGCCTAAAATCATCCATACTTTAACAATAAAATCGAAACTATCTGTACAACAACCTTCATGAAATTGTGTAATAAAAACCAATTTTGTCCAGGTTTTATTTTATGATTCAGCTTATTCACCCTACTGTTCATGTGATATTGATCACAATTAGTGAAACACAGCCAAATTACCAATAATATCAAAATAACATTATCATTTGTATCATCAAGTGAAATAATAATATTTCTTAAAAGTTGAAGGAACAGCACATACTAATAAATCAGCTCTTCAAACTGGATCTGCAGCTCATGCGTTTCATCAACCTCACATCAAATAACGCACAAAATGAAATACTGCATGAGATTGCCATTGATGGAATACACAATGATATACTGTATGTACATGTACATCTCACTTAATAACAATTACAGTGTATAAGCTAATTATACAAATGTTTATGAGAACAAATACAACAAGCGTTTATGTGGGCTATTGGTCAGGTATATTATTGCAAGCCTATACTCAAAAAAAATAATGCTCTTTACAGCTCAAAACTTGATAAATTATATAGGAATCAACAATTAAGTGCTCAACAAATAATACTGATATTACTAATGATTCATGTGCAAATAATATCTACACACTGCAGTCCACAACTATGCACACCATACTTTTATATTGTTCTATTAACGGGATCTGCACAGTTCATTATTAAGTAGCTGGCCTAGTCGTTTTGCTGGAGAGTTAACGAATGAAATTACGCTCCTGTATGTATTTAGCAGCCAAAAATGCTCGTACTTGTCGCCACCAGAATAGTTCATTTTGACCCCACATGGTGTTTGCAAGAAAATAATCTATGCATTGGTGGGATCCAAATGAAAATTCAATGACGCAGACATCAATGACAGGAATAATTGTGATAACTTTGCTGCAAATACTAAAATAGTCTTTATAAAACATTGAATTAGCATATGCCTATAGCGGTAGTATTTGATCAAAGATAAACCTGCAAGCTCGTCTCATAATCTGTCATCACGATGTGTGAAATGTAAACAATTAAATTACCAGAACATTTTAAAAGAACAGTTTCTATGAAGGATAACGAAGTAACGTCTAATAAAAATTGAATTGTGAAACTGTTATTGAGAATAGCGGGACAATCCAGTGGAAAGACTTTACCAAACACAATTCCATTACACATAAACCTTAGATGCGCAAATAAATGTAATAAATTAACTGCCTATTTTCAATATATCATTATTTTAGGAAAGAAAATAGATTTCGAGAGAATTCACTCACATATTATGTCCGGTTCTTATCATTTAGTCATTGATTTTGCCTTCTTGGGGGAATGACAGGCGGTGGCCCAACAGCCCCCGAGGGAATGTTTGTCCGGGCTGGAACAGGCGGACAAACGATGGGCTTTGATACTGATGCCATTGAAACCCCTTTCTGATTGGTCCGAGAGGGCACAGGTGGGAGTGGCCCTTCAGGTGGCACCATAATGCCTCTCCCATCCGTCGCTTTGACTGTGCTAACTTGACTAAGATCTGTTCTTGGGGGCAATCCTGGTCGACCAAGATCAACGTTGGGTGGCGGTGGTGGGGGTGCACTTGTTGGTGGTGGCGGTGAAGTGAACCCGTTGTTGCCATTATCTGCCCCATTAAGATTGGCCTCTGATGGAGGAGGTGGACGACCTGGGGAAGGTGTGGACCTTTGTACATTTTGAAAATTACTACCAGAGACATAAGTTGGTACTTCGTTTTTAAGCACAGAAACACCAATAGGTGTAACAGGCCCAAAAGGATTATTCGCTGAGGGAACTGAATATGAGGGTTGAGCAGGTCGCGTTGGGACACAAGGTAGCTAAAAAATAAAAAATAAAGTATTTCAACAAAACAATCGACTGGTTGATGACGTTGGGGAAATAATTAACATCTAGGCACAGTATTTCTAGCAACAACAACTAACAATAATCACAATTATGGTCCAGTAAAATAATTATAAATTCAGGAACAGCATTCAAGTTGGGATAGAATATGCTAGATGTTATAGTGTCTAAAAGATCGACATGCATGTTGAGTTTCTTTTATATTTCATTTCTTAATACTTTAATAATTTTTAACTAAACACTTGCAGGTTTAATCATAAAATGACTCAATAATATGAGCATAACAATGTGAGGAACAAATATTCAGTATATTGTGTGAAAACAAAATAAACAGTAATTACATTGGCAGATTGTTGCATGACAACATCAGTCATTCTAGGAAGCGACTGCTTCTGAGGTGGTGCTGGTCTTGGAGGCGGAGCTTTTGTCGGTGACGGCTTTGCAACACCAACATATGAGGTGAAATCCCCAGCTTGGTTGGCTGTCACATCAAAAGGTGGTTCATAGCCTGGAATTGGGCTGGCCTTACCAGAAGCCGGTTGAGATGCTGGGTTGGATCCATCATCACTTCCCTCATCTTCTGAAAAATTCTCTTCTTGAGTATCATTCAAGTATTCCTGTGAAAAATTGTCCTCAGAGTATTGGTCAGCATAATCCTCAGTTAATGGAAGTGTGTTATCCATGGAAAGTTGCAGTTCGTGGTTGATAGCATCCTGCCAATTTGGTGTTTTTAACATTACTGAAAGGGTATATCCAGAAACCTGTAAATGCATTAAAATCCGAAATTATATAATGCATTTCCTTATCGCTGAAAAAATTATTCATCATTCATTTTTATGTAAATTTTGACTACAGCAAAATTCCAAAATGAATTTAGTGTAAAATGCTGCAAGGATAAGTAAATCACATTACATTAAATGTTAGTTATAATTCCATTACACAAAACTGCAATATGTTTTTACAGATTCATTATCTTACTTTGCATCGTTTTTTTATATTGCTGCAAGGATATGTAAATCACATTACATTAAATGTTAGTTGTAATTCCATTCCACAAAACTGCAATACGTTTTTACAGGTTCATTATCTTACTTTGCATCATTTTTTTATTTTTTCTATATATACATGTAAAACCATATCTGACCTTCTCATTATTAAACTGCAATGCATGGAGAGCTTGTCTCCCATCTTGAAATGTGACCCACATATCAGAAGTATCTACAAATCTGAAAATAAAAAAAATTTCTGAACAGATTGTATCCACTTCTTTTGAAAGATGTAAGAAAACATGTTTTTTTCATACCTAACTACTACAGTGCGGCCAACACTGGCAAAGAGTTTTAAAAGTTTATCAACGAATTCGCCATCAAAAACTGAGTCATTTACTTGTTGACTTGAATTGACACGCACAATAACTGTTCCATCGGGTGGTCCAACAACATTTAAAACTTCCTTAAATACTTTTTCCCGTTGTTCTGCGTCTATCTTTAAAACTTCAATTTTCAAAATCGCTATGACAGGCCTAAAAATTGAATTAGTAAAAAGTGTGAGGCTTATTGTTCAACACATTAAATCAATGTCAGAATAAACAACTCATACCGGTGATCTGAGGTTTTCAGCTGTCCTCTACCATAATAAAGTAATTGCCCAGGCTTGAATGAATCAGCTAAAACGTTTTTGAAAATTATAGTCCACGTTTATACAAATTATTCAAAATACTTAGAAATTTATTAGGGAATAGACCTTGATGTCTTGAGGGTCTCCTTCGCATCCACAAGACACGGTCAGTCCAGGCTGGAATTCTAGATTTTTCACTAGTATCATAGTCATCCGAGAATGTATCATACTTGTAAGTGGGTGGAAAGTTAAGTTCCCCCTCCATGAAATCTTTAAAGCACTGCAAAATAACCTTTGCATTACGCAATTTGGAATGCATTTTGTGATAAATGCCAGGGTAAAAATTGAACATAGTTTATGTTAACCTGTCCAATTGTTTGTTGAACTCTAAGCTGGTCATACTTAGCCAAATATTCAAAGTTATTTTGCTTAACAGCTTCCTTCACCTCATCAATTGGCAAATCTATTCGATAGTTGAAATCTCCACACCAGAACACGTAGTCATGAGAGTTTAGCGTCCGCCCCTTAAATGTGCGTAATAAAACATAATTTTAAGGAATGCAAAATTTTAATTGAGGCATAGTAATTTCGCTCAGGAATTCAAACTGTTACCATTGGAAACGAAAGCTTCTTTGAGATTTCAATGTAATCGTTATTTCTATCCGCATACTGGGATTGGCCGGCCGCAAAATGGGCACAAACAAAGCAAATGGAAGTGCTGTGGACCAGCATACGGATAGCTACCCCTCCCTTGTTTCCAGTAGCTCCCCCAAGGCCGGTTTTAACCATATCAATAGCCACATCTCTGCAATAATTATAAACCACAAAACAGTCAAATTCACATCTTTCTTACTAGATTGCATTTTATTTTATTTTTCCATTTTGAGGAAAAATTCAGGGCTTCCAAATGATTTGATATAAAAACAATTTTATCACAAATGCAATTTTATAAATTAGCTATTGTCTACAATTTACCAGATGCAAATTAGGTATTTAGTTAAAAAAAGTCTTTCGAAGTCAACTCACCGTATGAATGGAGCTAAATGAGGCCGAACAAAGACAAACAGGCAAACTCCTACCAGCTGAATGGATGTGATTGGAATATAACGTATTCCCCTAGATGCAAAGCATTTTCGCACTTCTTTATCCCATTCATTTTTGTTAGTTGAACTGCCACAAATAAGAAAATGTTACTCATTGAGAAAAAATAAATAACTTTTTAAACACTTAAATTGACCTTAACAAACCTGGCGGCCATAATATTGCTAGCATTCAAATCAACAATTTCCTCAAAGCCAATTGCAAAAATATCAGCAGGTACATCATCCTCCTCATCATGGTCCAAATTAACAAGGGCTAGTAATTGAGAAATCATGAGAAAAAGCAAAGATAAAAATATTTCAAAATCCTATAATTGTACATACTGTTAGACTTATCCATTTGAGGAGCATCTAATAGCCACAATGATAATGGCTGATGCTTAAAAGCCACATTGTTTAAGTTTTTCCCACCATTAACATTCCAAGTCGCCACTGCTACTTTTAGAGGAATGGAACGAGAATATTCCAAGTCTCGTGTACACATTTCCTGAAGTATGCTAACCGGAGCTTGAAATAATTACCGGGATGTAAAAATTAGCACATTATACATAACTGAAACAAACTACAATCTGAAATACATGAAACATTTTTTTTCTGTTTGTTTGTGGATTTGAATTGAATTGATTTTTACCATTGGCCTATTTCTGCTACGAGGCTAAACACCAATGCCAGTGAATGTGCCAGCGTCACCTATCTGATAATTTTGCTTACGAAGGAGGGCTTACCCCCTCACTTTCACTTCCACGTTAAAGAGGGATCTGCACGGGACCTTGGTTTAAACTCTCATCAGAAAGAGCCGCCACTTCAGAGAATTTTGCACATCCTCAAAATTCTCACCAAACTTGACCGGGGAGCGAACCCCACTAGTTAGGATCGTGAGGCAAGCGCGTAACCCACTCGACCATTAGCGCCGGCTACATTTTTTTCTGTAATGTAGAGACCTTTCAACCCTGTTCTCAATATAAATTAAATTAATATGGGAATATAATTAAAAAAAGAATAGCAAATGAAATATAAAGCCACTACATTCTGTATTCTATATTTATAAAGTGGATGAAAGATTTTACAAAAAAAATGTCAGAACAACAGAACAGGAATAATTGAAATGCAGAATTGATTTTGGGGAAAACCCATACAAGAATTATTTATGAAACAATTAATGTTCAAAAGTTCATTACATAACCCCAGAAACCTACCATGTAAGAAATGACGTGGAAGGAGAATATGTGCCCGACTGCTTACTGTGCTACCCAATAACAAAATATCAATGGCTTCTTGCTTGCTGTTATCCAATAAGTTATTTTGAATTGTTCTACCAACTGATCGTGCACCATCCATCAGCTGATAGAAAATCAGAGAAATACATTATACAAAATACATTAATGAAAGAAACTTATTTGTAATGTTATACAACTAATAAAAAGCAATTGAAATATAAAATTTACTTTTGATTTTCCTTCCAAGGCACCCGTTCCAGCATATATTTTGCTCACTTGGTCCCCATTGATCACCCACATCTGACGATAAAACTCTTCAAATCGGGCAACTTGATTTTTTTCAACTACATTTAGACTAAGAAGTTGTTTTGGAAGCATCTATTTTTAAGAATAAATGAATAAATTGCTAAACCAACATTACCGTATTCCCGCGCAAACAACGGCATGCTACTATAGCCCGGGGATAACAAAAAATCCCTTTTCACATTTTGTTCCATGCCACTATAACGGGGGTATGCCATTATAAACTGAGGTATGCTAGTTCATAGGAAAAAAGCGTTTTCCAGTTCAACGCGTTATTTTCACTCAAAGTTGCAGTACAGACCGGCTAATTCCTAAATTGGTGACTGTTCCTCGAATATTTCCATTGTTTTTATCTAATTTCTGTAAAGCCTTCAGCTTTTCTTCAACTGAATACGATTTACGGCTCAGCATGGTAGTGCTCCAAATGATAACTGTTTGATACTGTACTGGTAGGGGCGTTATTTGACCAACTGGTACATTCAAAATAATAGGCTGAATAACACATGAATTGTGAGATTTAGGTAACAAGTTGCGTCATGGGTGAAAAGGGAATTCCCGGAAATTGTACCCCTACATATAACGGCATTGCCCTTATCCCTGGGTATAGTGGCCCGCTGTTCTTCCTCTGGCTATAGTGGCATGCCGTTGTTTGCGCGGGAATACGGTACAAGTATTACATCATTGCTTCTCTGGGAGATCGACATTTCATAATTGCCCCTCTCGCAAAGGGAACATTTCATCAGTGCCCCTTAATCCCTCAATTACCCTATCAAAAATTTTGATAAAATAAAAATGTTGATGATAGGGGTAAAAGCTAGTTTTGTTTAAACTGGAAAGTTTTCGTCATTGACAGTCCTCTGGAAGGGACGTCTGGGTTGGTGGATGCGACTCTGATGGATGCTGCTGCTGTTGTATACTTGGCTCTTGTTGGTGTGACCCCGGTGCTTCTTGGATGGGATCTGGCCCTAAGAGATACCTTTGCGTCTAGATGACCCAAAGCATGACAGAGTAAGATAGTGTAAGCTGAGAAATCCCCGCCGATCCAGGGAGACGGAAGGAGCAGTGGTCCGTGAGCGGGATTCTTCCGATTGTAGCAACACTCCGAAATCGTGCCGTACGATGGAGTGTATTGCTGAGCTTTACCTTTGAAATTGACAGATTTATTACCATTATTGTCCCTCTCTTAGAGCCAAGTTTCATCAGTTCTCCTTTGTCCATTATTGTCCCTCTCTTAGAGCCAAGTTTCATCAGTTCTCCTTCGTTGACCCACCTCCCTCCCCTTCCCTTTCATAGTGCAAGTTTCAACATGGCTCTCCTCTTATTTTGAAAATATTTTGCAAAAAAAATGCAATATGTCAGTCAAAATGTGACTACAACGATGAGAACGTTTCATTGAAGTTTGAATGAAACTCCCCCACATCTATTTTTAATTCTACTCTATACCCTGCAGTCAGTACATACACTAGTACCACGTGACAGGGGGAATCATTGCATAATTTGACTGACTTCAAATTCACAATTTTTAATTAAGTTTCCCGTATTTGGGATTTTATGGAGAGTGGAATGGGATAGGAAGACGGTCAGGCCGATTTAATATAGGAACCACGGTGTAAGACTAATAAGGTGAGAGTGCGCAGGGGAGCATGTTATTTCAATGCGCTCAAAATCGATAAATACCTAGTTAGTTGGTCTTGTTGCACCGTAGTGGCGCTGCGGTGATGATCGTAATCCGATATCACATAAAACAGGGCCACAACAAGCAACGCCGTCTAGCGAGCGCTGCGGGCAAAGGAACACTTAACGACTCAGGCATGCTAACGCTTCAACATAGGATGCGCTCTCACCTTATTACTCCTACACCGTGATAGGAACTATCTCAGCATTTGCCTGGAGGAATTGTGGGAAACCATGAAAACCACAATCAAAGATAGCCGACCCGGGAATCGAACCTGAGTCTACCGAATGCAAGATGAGGATGCTAACCTCTAAGCCATCTATGAATGGGAAGTTTCCATAACTATAAAATAAGGGGGACTCCCAAGCTTAGGTGGGGTCGTTCTAGAAATGTGCGCCTTAATTAACCGACTTAACCCAACTGTTTTAAGAAACAGAAGAAAACAAATAAAAGTGGTACCTGCTTTGGCGACTTCTTCTCCTTAAAGCTGTAAACCGTTTGAAGTTATTAATCCGCCCATAAATTCGCAGTCGGCAAATTAGGCGAGGGACGCGTTTGAATTTTAGCGCTAATGGCCAAAATATGTCGAGGGTTATCGACTAGGCATGCCTGCCGGTAGGCATAACTAGTCGATAACAGTGACGGTTTTTGGTTGTTAGCACTAAAATTAAAATACATCCCTCGCTTAATTGGCCAACTGCAGATTTATGTGCAGATGGATAACTCCTAGCGGTTTTACTACTTTAAGGAGAAGTCACCGATGTAGGTACCCATTTTTTGGTTTCTTTGTTTCTTTAAACAGTTGGGTTTAGTCGAAATATTACCGACTGTGCTGTCCCTTACAGAAAAGTACTGATGATTTACAGCTAAGAAAGAAGTCATTTTTAAAAGTGACTTATTAGTGATCAGTTGATAATATCTTGGTCCCTTTCTAGGAAGAAGTGAACAGTTTATTACTATTTTTGATGACTTTGTGTTGATTTTCGACAGGTAGGTGGGTAGTGCACTTATGAAGTCAGAAAAACAGCAGGAATGGATACTTGCTAGTACAACAATTATAGCAGAAAAGGTGACTTGAGCAGCGTTATTTGCTGTAAGTCACTTGTAGAATTAAGAAAGTTCTTGACTCGGTGAACACAGCAGTCGTTGTTTCACAACAATTAAGCTGGAGATTTAGATCGAGTGTGATCTGCTTAAATCTCTTGAAATAATGTCCATCAGCCTTTCAAACTGCTCACAGTTAACCAGCGCTTGTTACTTCTCAAGATGTTGTTCTCCTTTGATGAATTCACAGACTCTTGAATTCATCAATTCAAGTCAAAAGTTTGCCAAGTTAAACTTTCGTGACTTGGTCTGCAGGTTTTTAAAAGCCGACTTGAAGTGTGAATTTAAACTTTAATTTATTTTAACTTTAAAACATAACTTTTGAAGAAAGGCAGGAGAGCGAAAAACTCACAACCTGCCTGGTCAAAGGTTAGCAGCAGAGAAGGAAGTGGACTGTGCCAAGATGGCGTCACTTCCTTTCAGGTAAAGGTTAAAGGTCATGACACGTGTCATGACGAGTTTGCCAGCAGATAGCGCAGCATCCCAGACAGCAGTTAGAACGGCATGAATGGATACTTGCTAGTACAACAATTATAGTAGAAAAGGTGACTTAAGCGGCGTTATTTGCTGTAAGTCACTTGTAGAATTAAGAAAGTTCTTGACTCGGTGAACACAGCAGTCGTTGTTTGCGACGGAGGCCGGCAGTGGCCTCAAAAATGTCAACACTGTTACCCCCTGGAGAAGGGAAGCGGATGGCAGCAGAGATTAATGAGCAGCACGTCTACTTTGTACTGCAACATGCGGCACCTCGGGCGATGAGCTTGGATGACATTGCCAAGGCTACCAGTGAAGACCCGGTGCTGCAAGAGCTAAAAGATGCTCTTAAAGGTGGACTGGACTTCTCCAGCAAGTGGAAACATTATGAGCCGGTCTGACTGGAGCTGGCCGTCAAGCAAGGGGTGCTTTTACGAGGTCATCGGATCCTCATTGCACGGACCCTTCGCAGTAGAGTGCTCCAGCTAGCACACGAAGGTCATCAAGGCATGGTCCGGACGAAACAGGCTGAGGACCAAGGTTTGGTGGCCTAGCCTTGGCAAAGAGGTGGAAGAAATGATCCACGGATGCCGGGCCTGTCAGCTTAGTAGATGCTCCGAACATTCAGAACCGATTGTCAGCACACCACTGCCATCTGGGCCATGGGAAGAGTTGGCAGTTGACTTGCACGGCCCTTTCAAAGATGGCAGTTCCCTAGTAGTTCTGGTGGACTACTACTCCAGGTGGCCTGAGGTGAGGCTACTGAAAAGTACCAAGACAAGAAGGATCATCGACTGGCTCCGGGAGGTGGTTGCTGTTGGGGGTATGCCACGGATCCTATGGTCGGACAACGGACCACAGTTTACCGTTGACGAGTTCAAGAACTTCATGGCGGAGTGTGGCATCCAACACCGGCGGGTAACCCCATATTGGCCGCAAGCGAACAGGCTGGTCGAGCAATTAAACCAGTCAATCGTGAAGGTGCTCCGGATTGCTAATTTGAAAAGGAGCTGCTGGCAAAAGAGACTTTGCGACTTCTTAGGTGCTTACCGTAGCACGCCACACCGTATCACAGGGAAATC
>JAQGBX010006806.1:0-12076 GCA_034698745.1 Megaphyllum sjaelandicum
AAATTGAGCGCAATGAACATCGCATGGATGATGTGTTATAAATTATTAAAATTGCAAAAGTCAGTAAACAGGGTACCTCCAGTCCTGGAAAAAGCTGGAAAAGTCAGAGAACTTTAAAAGGCTCAGGGTTCATTTGCAAACTAACCTTTTCCCAGTATAAATTTGCAAAATTTCCATTTGTCTCGAGCATAAACTTGCAGAATTTTCAACCTTTTCCGAGGACATCTTTACAAATTTGTCCACGTTTTCCCGACGGCAAATTTGCCACATTTTTAAGTTTTTTCCGAGGACAAATCTGAAAAAAAATGTTTCCGGTTTTCCCCGATGACACATTTGCAAAAACACAAAGTATTTCCGAGGACAAATTTGCAACATTTTCAACTTGTTTCGAGTACCTACAGATTTGTAAAATTTTCCCCAGGTTTCGAGGAGAAATTTGAAAAATTTTAAACAGATTCTGAGGACAAATTGGAAAAAATTCTCAACCTTTTCAGGGTACAAAATTTACGTTTTCAGAGTACAAATTTTCAAAAATTTCCGAATAGGGCATACAAATTTAAGTTTCGGACGTCCGATTGGGAGGAGGGGTACTGACTAACCGGACACAATGCGGACATGGGGTAGGGGAAGGGGGGGAAGGGAAGTCCAGTTTTTGGCAAATTTTGCGGACATCCTTTTTGAATGGCCCCTACTGTGATATCAGGCTTTCTTTTCAAGGTATACCAATGACCCAGTCCTGATTGGGTCAGCGTGAAACCCGCTGAACCATATGGTTAGGTTCCACTATTTAATAAAACCAGGCGAGGCGAAAGCCACTCTGCTCTTTTATGGTCAATGATATAATATTCTTCGGGTAAAATGTCCTCCGCTGGTTATTTTTATAGGCAATTCATATCCACAAAGGTTATCCCGGCGGCAAAGTAATAGGCATTACGAGAAATGCGCCTACAAAAAAAGGGATTTTTCTGGAGATTTGCGGCGAAGACATCCTTCGGCCAAGGCAAAACGTTTTGCTATTATCCTCACGAAAAACTAATGAAGTCATGCTGCAAAATCGATAACAGAAACAACGTAACTTTCCAATGTGTTGCAGACAACGGTGCAAAGTAAAATCGATAAAAATCGCGTGATGCCAGTTTAAAAAAAAACATATCAAAAAAGAGCTGGAATTAAGGTTTGAACTGCTAATTATTGCGCCTATCAACATCTTGAGATAGCTCAAGGGCTAACGATGCATGCAATGATTAGAAGAACAAATACGAACCCTGCCATATATATTTTATGAGGTTTGTTAGCTAACAAAGAAGGGAGCATATCGCTTTTGTTTGAAAACCATCAGGGGCAGAAAACAACTTGAATAATTAAATTAAAGTGAAAGGATTCTTCAACTTTTGGTAGCACAAAATGACCATTAACAGGGTTTCCCCAGAAATTTTATATTCCACTTCCCTAACTATATTCCAGGTTTTTAAATAAATCTCCCTGTGTTCAACATAAATGATGATACCCATATTGAAATGCTGAAATTTTCGAAACAACCCATTATTTATATATAATTTTAAAGAAATATAAAGTTTTTATTGTTAAAAATATGACAAATACAACTAAATAATTAACTTTAAATGTCAAAATCGATATCTGGCAGTATTATTCACGATTTTGCAAAATCGACATGGGAAAATATTCAATAATTTGCCAAATTAAGTAGTGACAATTTCGATAATATTACAAAAGAGAAAATTTTGAAAATTTGTACTCGTTAAAAGTTGAAAATTTGTCCTCAGGAAAGGTTGAAAGTTAATGTCCTCGAAAACAGTTGAAAATGTTACCATTTTGTGCTTGCAAAAAGGTTGCAAATCATTTGGAATTTTGAAAATCCAAATTTGTACTCGTAAAACGCAAAAAAATTGCTACTCTGTACTGTAACTCGAAAAAAGTGGACAAGTTTTTCCTTGGAAATTGTTGAAAATTTTGAAAATTCTTACTAGAAATTTTTTTAAAGTTTGCTAATAGGCCCTGAACTAACCAAGGCAAGCATTAATTTTGGATTGTAACAACATTAATTCTTCGAATTTTTCTGGCTTTTTCAAAATATATATCATTCTTTCTTGACTTTTCCAGGTTTTTCAGGTCTGGGGGAACGTGAATAAGACACTTGATGTATACCAAGGAGATGTTTACTTTCTGATGGCTGCCATCTTTGTTCTGAAATACCTCAAGTTCCAAAAATTCCCTAACCATAAAAGAAAAAAATTGTGGGGCCTTTAAACAGAAAAGGTTTTGTTGTAAGGATACGAATGTTTGCTTTTTGGGAATTAACACACCATTTCCCATTTCCACGCTTGTAGAGGAACTTTAAAAATACTTGCAGTCTAAAGGTTGTGACATTTAGAATAACGGAAGGATATGGTACGCATTTTTCTGCACCATTTTTTCCTTTTATTTTGAACAGTATGACAAATCTCGTTAAGTTGAACTCCAAGTGACGCCAAAATTAAGTAGTTTGCAAACGTACTTCTTATATGTACTGTATTATCAAAAGAATTTGTAGAAAACATGATTTCAACAACAAGAACTAAACATGTTTTTATAACTGGGAATTCCCCGCTAATAGATCTGGGATCTGACAACGTTTACTGCTTGGGAAGTCGAAAATTCGCTGTTAGTAACCAAAAATTTCAATTATACGAGTTCGTTTTAAACGGAAAAATGAACATTAATCAACGTACGTATACGCCAGGACAGAGATTGGAAATTAGTTCGTCTATTAAAAATTTATATTAAAAGTACTCCCGATATTTCCAGATTTTTTAAAAAAAAAAAAAAATCCTGGCAAACGATAAAATCCACCCTTTCGCAACTCGCTTTTTGCATTGATATTTAGCATGAAAAGCTTTTGCAAATTTTACATATTTTGTATTCGGATAATGTTAAACATTTTATGCAAATCAGTACTCGGAAAGGCTGTAAAATATGAAAATTTGTATTTGGAAAAGGCTTCAAATTGTAAAAATTTGTATTCGGTAAAGGTTGTAAATTATAAAAAAAATTACTCTGAAAAGGTTGAGAATTTTGCCAATTTGTCCACAGAATCTGTTGAAAATTCCTCCTCGGAAACTGTTCAAAATTTTACGAATCTACAAACCAATTAGTGTCAATTGAAAATTTAATAAATTTGTGCTCGGAAAACGTGGTAAATTTCGCAAATTTATGCTTGGAAAACGTGGAAAATTTCCCAAATTTGTCTTTGGAAACTGTCAGAATTTTGCAAATTTGTTCTCGAAAACTGTCGAAAATTTGTACCGAAATTTAAAAAATAAAAGCTTGCAAATGGGCCCCGAACTAACCACGAAGAGGTTTTAATTTTGGATTGTTACAAATTAACATTAGTATACGTTGAATTTCCCCTGACTTTACCAGAAATTTTCAAGTTTCCTGACTTTTCCAGGTCTGGGAGATCCCTGTTATAACTTTTGCAGTGATCAACTATTTCCCCTCACTTTCAGTTTGAAAGACGATTGATCAGGTAAGGCTACATGTGAAGGAGGTCCGAACATGTTGGCAATAAAACTGGAAATTTTTGTCGGCCATCTTGGGACACATAACAATTTTGGTGGAACTTGGGCATTTGAGGCTATTGGACTGTTCGAAAGTCACTTCGTGGGCGTTCTTTCTGATCATCCTAAGGTTAAGTTAATCAACAGAGCAGCGCATTGTTACCGACCTGTTCCGGATCGATTGATCCATCCGTTGAAATAAGTGATGGATCATCCTGCCCAGGAATATGCAATTTGTCCAAGTTCATATTCATGCATGGTCGACGGGGTCCAGAGCGTGGCAGTTGCACGTCAGGGTAATCAATCTGAAATGAGCAAACAAAAGAAAGGCCCGTTAAATTGCGCATTAATCACAGCAAATCGAGAGTGCGCGGAAGCCAACGTGTAATCGTCACATCCTACATATTTAATAGAGTGGAACACTGCATTTTTAATACTACGCAAACAAACCAGCTCGCAGAATTCTGACAACATTTGCATTTTTTCACTGCAGTCAATTCGCAGCATCAGGGCAGCGTTCCCCAGAATTTTCATATTCACCTTCCCTGATTTTACCAGGTTTTCAAACAACTTTCCCAGATAGAAACAATGTCAAAATTGACATCTGGCAATGTAATCCAAGATTTTTAAAAATCTACATAGGAAGATGTTCCGAATTTCCCAAATGTGAAATTTAATTTTCCTTTGTTACAAAATTAGCATAACAATTTTGAACGAAAAATGTAGAAAGTTCCTCTGAAACTGTTGAACATTTTTTTTGTGAAACTGGAAAATTTTTCCTCTGATACTGTTGAAAATTTGACAAATTTTTACTCGAAAACAGTTGAAAATTTGACAAACTTTTGCTTGGAAATCTTGCATATTTCTATTATGAAATAAACTTTTCAATTTTGAGCTCGAAAAACGGGGCCAATTTCGCAAGTTTGTCTTTGGAAAACGTGGGGAATTTGACCTCGGAAACTGTTGAAATCGTTGCAAATTTGCCCTCGGAATAGGTTACAAATTACGAAAAGATGTCCTTGGAAATGTTTGAAAATTCTGTAAATTGTGCCTCGAAAAGTTTGAAAATTGTGCATGTGTCTCGGTAAATTTTGAAAATTTTAAAAATCTAAATGTCATAGGAAATTTTTGAAAATACTTTCAAATGTGAACTGGAAAACTCTTTAAAAGTTTGCAAATGGGCCTTGATCTAACCTCGTGGAAACATTAATTTCTGACAAATGGCAACAATTAACAAGTCGAATTTACCTGACTTTTAAAAACCAATTATTCTTTTTTCTGATTTTACCATACATTTTCAAGTTCCCTGACTTTTCCAGGTCTGGGGGCACCCTGTACGATTTCCATACGTTTGTCTCGATCGTTTTCTGGAAATTTCTAGCGGGTTCGGCAACGGTTTTGGAGAAATAAAATTACTTAGTGTCGTTTTGCTCCCGCAGGCCAAGTTAATGACCAATAAAGGTACACAGTCTAGGCCCGTTTTTGCAAGAAGCTGTCTGCAGCGTTTAAAATGGCTGCCTTTTTTCAGACAAAACCCTAACGTTTTGGTCATTTTTTTTTAGGAAAACAAAGGTTGAAATCCCATTTCACCTTGCAAGCAAGCAAGCCAGCCATGACCTTGCAGTCAAGAGTTTTTTGGCTCTTGACCCAACTCTGGTAAATTTAGCAGCAAGCATAATGTCTTTTGGCTTAGCAAAAGTACATTGATATGGCCACTAAGCTTCGTTAGATTTAATTGGCACGCAGATTAAATGGAAACGAAGTCTGGCACAAAGTATAAATTAATTAAAATGAATGGAAGGAAGAAGAGTCACGTTGCATCTTCTAGTTCCCAAGACGCTTGTAAAAGGGACATTTTTTCCATGGTCCAATTGGGCTTTGTTAATGGCATCGAAAGCAATGTTCCATTCAAAGTGCATGGCAATAGGGCTGGGCGACGATGCGAAATCAATTAAGCGAGTGCCATTGTGCGAAGCGAAGGATTTCCTAGAAAATTTATGTTTCCGAGTAATAAAAAAAAAATGTGGATTTTTGGTCAGGTTGTAGAGTTGTAGCGCCAAAACTGGAGCATTGTCGTTTACCTAATGCGAACATTGCAGAATGGCCTTTGGACGCCGCGAGGGAATATGCGAAGCGCAGTAAGTGGTTTAATAAATGAGCATCACGTATTTATAGTCTACAAACTGCATCTATGGGCAATTTTACTAATGGAATAAATTGCCCAAACAAATTCCACTTCGTTCAATTAATGAACAAAGCCATTTTTTGAGACAGTACTGCGCCTTTCCGCGCTATATTGCCATGGATACCACCTGCAATGGGGGTCGGTCAGGAAACACGATGGCCAGGGTTTTCCCAGAAATTTCGTGTTTAACTTCCCTGACTTTTCCTGGTTTTTTAATAAATTTCCCCTCACTTTTCCAGGTTTTTAAATGAATTTCCTCCCATACTTTTCCAGGTTTTTTAATTAAATCTGCCTCACTTTTCCAGGATTTTAGTAATTTCCCTCACTTTAATTTCCAGGTTTTTAATGAAATTTCCCTCACTTTTCCAGATTTTTAAATAAATTTCCCTTACTTTACCAGGCTTTGAAATAAATTCCCCTCACTAATCCAGATTTTGAAATGAGTTTCCCTCACTTTTTCAGGTTTTTAAATGAATTTTCCTCACTTTTCCAGGTTCTTAAATAAATTTTCCTGACTTTTCCAGGTTTTTAAAAAAATCTTCACTTTTCCAGGTTTCTAAATAAATTTCCCTCACTTTTCCAGGTTTCTAAATAAATTTCCCTCACTTTTCCAGGTTTTTACATAAATTTTCCAAAAGAATGTTATCCACGATTCTGCCAATATTTGACCATTTTACATAATTAGCATGACAAAATTTGGAAAATTTCTCTCCACAAAATGTTCAAAGTTTTGCGAATTGGAACTCGGAAAACGCTGAAATTCTTAATAATTTGTGTTCGGAAAAGATTGGAAGTTATGCGAATCTCTCCTCGAAAACAGTAGCAATTTTTGCCAATATGTGTTTTAAAAAGGAATAGGCAATCGAAAATTTATATTACCACAAGTTTGAAAATTGTGCAAATTTATATTCGGAACACGGGGGAATTTTTCAAATTTATACTGAAAACGTGGACATTTTTACAAGTTTGTCCTCGGAAACTTCTAAAATTTTTTTGCAAATGGGCCCCATGTGTAGCATTAATTGCTGGATTGTGACAACATTATATTTAATTAAGTTGCAAACTTGAACAAATTCCATTTTCCTTCATTTCCTCAATCATATCGTACAGTGTAGAATAGAGTGAACAATTGAAAATCGAACTAAAACTACGAGAGTACGAAGCATTAATAAAGATCTGAAATAATTTTTCAATTTCTCGCTTATATTTTACAGAAATTCAACATCACAAATATCATGTTACCGTACGTGTTAACAGATGATTCAGGTAGTCATACGCAGAATAAATACCATACTAATAGTTTCTTTTAGATCAAAGGTCAATATATGTTCTGAAAATGCATCACGGACGATGGTCTGTCATCACATAGGATGCCCAATCATCGAAATGTAACTTCCCGAAACTTGGTTATTTTAGAAAACTTCATTGTTGCAAAAAAAAAAACCCCTGAAACGTGTCTTGTAGAAACTGACGACAACTTCGTGCGGAATATAATCAATGTTGTCAAGTTTGTTAAAATAAGAAAACATTTCCGTTAACAACCAGCATGGTAAAATAAGTTCTGGCAATTTTCTAGAACCGTAAATATGCCAGTGACCGAGTGAGTTAAACAGCAACAGCAAGTGAAAATAGAAATGGGAACCATTACTCTGGCGGGAATGTTCATTATGGAAGACTCACAAATCCTACAATGTTTCAGATTTTATGCTTGTAGGAGTGACAAGAGGAGAACTTGTAGTCTATTTCAATTAGATTCAGAGAATGTGGAGTTTGGGTTGAAGGAGAGAGACTGGACTTACTTGAACTTAACAAAACTTCACGGTTTACCCAGAAATTTGTTTTCAACTTGCCTGACATTTCCAGGTTTTAAGCAAATTTCCTCGATCAATGATAACGTCAAAAATTGACACGTTTTCCAAAATGGACACAATAAAATATTTTTTTCCAAATATTTAATCGAAAAACTTTAGAAATTTTGAAATTCTGTATTCTACGTGGAGAATTTTTGCAAACTTGTCCTCGAAAAACATGGAAAATTTGCAGTTTTGTTCTTGGAAAACGTGGGAAATTTTGATAATTTGTACTCGGAAAACGTGGAGAATTTTGCAAATTTTCCTTCAGAATACGTTGCGAATTTGAACTGGGAAAATGTAAACAAATATTTGCAAATGGATTCTGAATATGTTGAATTTTCCTGACAATTTCAAAAAAGTCGTTCCTCCCTGACTTTTTCCAGACATTTCAAGTTAACTGATTTTTCCAGGTTTTCCAGGTCTGGAGAAACCCTGAACTTTATTATGAAAGGTGGTTAACTAGTGCTCATAGAAATACAATTGTAGCAACAACAATAAAATTTTTTTCAAGGACTATAGATACGGTAACGGATTCTAAAACGAGAAAAGCAAAAGTAAAAAATGTACACTATACAATGTATTTTGCGTTTAAAATAAATGAAAACAATAAAATATAAACTTTCGAGTGTAATTCCCTAATCTGAATGTTAATAATTTTATCACCAACAAAGTAACGATTTATTTAAGAAGTCTCTATTAAAGGCTGTACTTCACGAGGCAATTTGTTGCCGAAATTTAGGCAACTTTTGGCGTGTCCGATTAAAAGTCAAGCACGTCATATTTCTGAGCATTTTACTAACCATGGCTTTTAAAAACGAAAATTCCAAACTGAAAGTAATGACTTCATTTATGTTTTTTTTTTTTAAATTGAGAAATTTGATTTCTCGTAATTCGTATTGTGAAAAACATGACTTTCTGATCATGCCAGAATTAAATTACCAGAAATATGGCAACAAATGACCTCGTACACATATAACGGCCTTAATGGCTTTTTGGGCGCAACGTTTCAGACACTTTTTGAAAAGTCAAGCAGATCACAAAATTGTAATTAGCCAAAAGTGTTTTTTTTTTTTTTTAGTGGAGGGAGTTAAACTTATGGTGTTGAAACTGATTAAACCAGGTTGGAACTTTCCATCCACACGAATTGCCACGTACCAGATCCTATTTCCAGGGAATTGTGGGCAAACAGGAGTTGGAGGGAAACAGCCTTATCAACAAGTTCCATTGATATTGATATTATTGTTGTTGTTGATGTTGCATTTTCCATGTGTACTATACTGTTATGTCGGGTACACACTATCGCCAACATTCGACTGGTCCAAAAAATCTGCACCGGTGTAGGATACAAGGTGAGGCATAAGATTGTAAAGTCTTGTTGCGCCTACTGCCTGCAATAGTGCCGATTTAAAAGACTTATTTCTCACAATGTATCCTCCACCGGTGCAGATTTTTTGGACCAGTCGAATTCGCTATGAGTCCAGTCTCTCTCCTTCAAACCAAACTCCAAATATGAGCAGATAAGAGTGCAACACGAGACCTCTCAACGCATTCTCTGATGGAAATGAAATGTGAGGCTTGAGATTGGACGTTTGGCACAAGCGTGCGATGTTTCCATTCCCTGCATTATACCAAAGACTGAAACCTCCAGATAGTCATTACATCCATCTTTGCACATTTCATTGATAGCCATTCAATTGAAAAAGTCGCTCTTGTAGATAAAAATGCTATAAAAGGATGCGTTTGGTTGCTAAAATCATCTCGCGAGCATCCTCCTCTCGGAAACTTCATTGAATGGATTTTGCGAAGAGGATGGCTTATTCCAGAAGAGGGTAGTGAACACCAAAAAATATGCAATATAAAATTCCTCTTCAAAAGCCTACAATGTACAACGGGCCGTTTAGACATACATACCCGTGCATTGGTATTTCATATTAGAAATGGTACTGCGAGCTTATTGGCGACCAAACCAGTCCACAAACATGCCAAGCACAATAGCAGCCTGGTACTTGAAGAGAAGGTTCATTTTATGCATTTAAGTACGTAGATGTTTACGAGATCTTCTTCAAAACCATGCAGAAGTGAAGCTCGTCATACGTCCACTTATTCACGTACACGTACGTATAGGATCTATACTCGTATAATCCCAAGTTATTCAAAAAGCTTCTGCTGGATCCAGGCCTTCAAGAGCACGTTTGGACGGGCTTGAGCCAAGTTAAAATTGGACATGAAATGGATAATTCAACCATGTATGAAAAATACTCATCGCTTTCGCATTTTTTTCTCCAAGGATTCATGTTTAATACATGTTTCCAGGCAGATATCCAAGATGTGACGTACTGTTCGTGCAATGTACATCAGGGCCGCGAGTAGAATTCTGCAGTATTATTTTTCGACAATTTCAGGAAACATCTATTGATCATAAAAAATGGGCATTTGCTAGTCGATTGATCAATAAAGACTAATGACAAATCACTCGCAGACAATTTCAAGATAGTATAAGGAAATATCTCTTGATCAGAGTTGGGCATTTGCTAGTCGATTGAGCAATAAAAACTAATAAATCAATAAATGACTAATCATTCATGCATTAGTCTTGTCTAACGACTAATTCGGTTATAGTCATTAGTCATAGCTCTTACGATTGAAGATTGATTAGTCGTAATTTAAGACAAATTAATACTAATATTCGTTAGACATTCTGTATATGCAACGTCTGTCAAACTTCGTAACTAAATAAGCAACTGGAAAATTAAGCAATTTTCGACAATTTTTACAAAAATATTTCAAATTCTCGACTATTATGCTAATACTCGACAACTCTGAAAATTTTCCAAATTTTTTCTAATATTCAATATCATAAAGAAAAAAAAATTCAATTTGTCGAAAAAATAGGCCAACTTGTGGAAAAATTTATCTAACCGTCGAACTGTGCCCTATTAATATTCACAAAATTGCAAATTTCGCAAAACTGTTGAAAATTAGCAATATTGTCCAAATTTCTGCCAAGCTGTCAAAAATGTGGAAAAAATTGCGATTTTGTAAAAAACTGGGAATTTCTTTTATTTCTCATCACAGTAACTTTATATAAACTTTATATAACTTTATACGTCTTTAAATAAACGACTTCAACACATTTCTGATTGCATTCCCCCCGTTACGAAGTCGATATACGTTTGAAGAGTAGAAAAAAAATACATTAGTAAATAATTTCCACCACCTTTAAAAACTTCTAAAAATGATAAAACAAAATTTGTCCAAACGCCCTGCACTAATTAGATATTTGATGCCGTCAATTGAAATATTGCGTCCTAAGTTTGAATATGCTTCAACAAACAAATTACCGAATAAATAATTTTTTAATACATTCAAATTAAAATGTCAGAATACTTAAACAACAAAAACATACAAAAACTGACAAAACGTTTTTTGATGAACGTAGTGCTTGTTTCCATATTATTTTAACATGTAACTAACACATCCGTTTACATGCGATAGGGTATTAAGTTTTACTAAAGCAATACGAGGTGGCGCAGCAACCCTGTTTTCCAAATTAACATCAAAGTGCCGACACGGAGTCTGTATACTGTCTGTATTATACTGTGACGGTAATGTCAAATTAAATTCTGCAGTGATGCAATCGCGAGGTCTGCTCTCACTGGCTATATTAATGCCAACTGCACAACAAGCCATGCACGTGACACTATTAACAGTCAACCATAAAAGGTGTTGTTAGCGAGGGCATTAAACACTGGCGACAGGTTGTTTATGAGCTCGCATTTGCATCCGCAAATTAAAGATAGAAAAAAACTGCACCCCCAATTTAAACTCGGAGGGTCACAAATCAAAACAGAAAAGTGGGATATTAAGAATGTCGGAAATTGGTTCGTAATTGTTGAACTATCATCACGATGCGCACTCGATGGTATCTAGTTTGTCATTAACTATTGAGATTCATCGACCAAAGATGTCTCTGAAACCATTAGATGGCATAATAATGCGCACTGTGGCATATGTCATTTGCCCTTCCTGCAGTCTGAAAGTGAAGCCATTAAATCCTCCAAAACAATACGATTGTTTTAGGAGTAAGTTCCATCCGTGGCGCCACCTAGAGGATATAATTGAAGCGTGTCAAAAATCCTACATCAAACATTACAACTAATCATCAGATGGGATTTTGGGTCATGTGTTCCTCAACTGCTGGTCCACGAAAAAGCCCGGATGTTCGCACGATTTCTGATAATTTTGAACTACCATAGTTTTATTTTCAACCTACAGTGAAACCTGTCAAGAGTGACCACCAAACAAAAATGCAATGTTGGTCACTGTACACAGGACGTGGTCACTATACAAACAATGCCTGAATTAAAATAATGAACATGTATACTGCACTTATACATGTAGAATGTAATACACGTAGTAAAAAACCACAAAACCAAAAAAGAACAGAATCATCATGTCCAAGGGTTAAAGCAAGATGTAAC
>JAQGBX010006807.1:0-12074 GCA_034698745.1 Megaphyllum sjaelandicum
ACTTATGCCTCACCTTGTAGCCTACACCTGGTGCACTTGGGTGTACACTTTTTGGGTGAGTCGAATTCGCCATTAGAGTGGGAGTAAACCTCGTTATTTTAACACGGATTTGGTACAAAGGCTATACACCACGAGTACTCTCCAGGGGCCAGATATTCAACTTTGGTAGTGCAATCAAAGTTATGATATTAAGTTGGGAGCGGGTACAGGTTACCTAATTGGTACACAATGAAGCACATCACGCTAAAGAAGTTGATGCCATTCTGCCTGATTAGGCAGAATGGATTGGGATTGCAACTAACCATTTTATCGGTTAGTTATTCCGTCACAAGTCAAAGCTGGCCAATCAGAGCCACTATAGGCACCGTTTCTGTGCCTGCGTTCCTTAGCCTATCAGTGACACATTGTCAACCAATCGAAAACGAGGGCATCAATAACCAATAAAATGCGACAGTAAATCGCTCATTTGCGAGACACCCTGTAACGAATCCGCATGTTCTCGGCCCACTTTAACATGGAGCCTTCAAGTGCACCAATTGCAACACAGATACATGTAGCATGTTGAAAGTTCACACACAACCGCCTCTCAAAAGGTGTGGACAAAACATGCATTGCACTCCTGTAACGTCACGATAACGCACTAGGAGCGCACTCCCAAATTAACCTACAAAATGTTGAAGATCGCGGATTTTACATTCATCCGGTAGTAGGCGTGTCAGGAATTTGCGCAACCAATGAGTAAACGGGGGCGAGTTTACACTCTTGGTTGCGCGAGGCGAAGATTTGGCGGTCCCAGGATGATGTTTGTACAATTTTGAAGTGACGCAATGACGTCATACAGTATTGCTCCCCAAAGTGAAATGCCCAATCCCAATGTGCGTTTCTCTGATCGTGTTTGGCTATTTCATTTTGATAAACCACAACCAGTCCAAATTAGATTATAGTGTCCAAATTGATCAAGGCTTGAGCAGATCGTTAGGGAATTTGTCGACAGGAAGCATTGTTGCCAGATTTTTGCGTTGAATTTTTCCCTAGGGATTAATGGTAACACCTTTCTACTCATAAGCTGCGCTTGGTAACATTATGCAAAAAAATATTAGAGTGTGATTAATTTTATACCTGTAATGTATTTATATACATCCTGGACCCCTGGTATAAATAGAACTATATTACCCGACCCAGAATGTTTGGATTCCCTATTCTTCTAATATTCAAACCAATTCATGCTTTCCGCGATCAACTAACTAGAAAAATGATGCAAATTGGAAAATTTTAGTATACTCTAAAAAAAACCGAACAGGTACATGTGCATTTTTATGAGCTTTGGAAGAAAATAATTGGAGTAGATATAGTGTATATATATTAAGCGGTATTTTCTAAACTTCTAACTGTTAGGTTAGATATTCTCGGCAAATTTTCTAAAATATATTGAATGAAAATAGCTAGAGATTTTTAAACATTTTGAAATCCAACTAGGAATTGATTTACAATCTGAAATGTACTCGTGTGAGCTTTAAATAAATTAAAAACGTCATTGTCCATGTTGCTCATATTGATCACGATACACCATTTTTTTTAAAATTAAAGTTCAAAATATATGCAAATAAATTAATGCCACAGTACGTTAATGCGTAGAAAATCTGAAATTGAGATTTCACTTCGCACGCATATTCTGTGATTTCCTAACAGAAAAAAATATTGAAAATACTTGTTTTTTCTCAAAGAGATTGGACCACTAGGACACCGTCTTATGTAGGCCTACATGTAATTCTGACTTTTCGTCCTATTTAAATGCAATTTATTTTTGTTTGAATAATGTTTCCGTACTCAAATACCTATTTTCGATTAAATAAAAAGCAATTGGGAATTTATGTTAAAATAAGGAAGCCTCCTTACAAGCAATAAATATGGCATTAAAAAAGAACCTTTTTTCTGAAGGAAAGACGTTTCCAATGACCTTATTTACACAGTAAATAAATGTTAAGCTTCAGTAATTAACCTATAACCAAACCACTTGTAAAAACATTTTTGTTATTTTAAAATAACCTTAATAGAATGAATATCTGGAATGTATATGTCATCGTTTCACCAAAATTAAATCGAATTAAGCAAAATACACGATATGCGTCAACAGATAGACGCATAACATGTAACTGATTTTCTGAAACTAAACATTCTTAAAGATGCCGTTTAGATGAAACGAAAAACTTTTTTTTCCTAACGTTTGCAATAAACAAAAAACGAAAATACTTAGATTTTCACTAATCTACTGTATATTTTCCTGAGAATCGGCAATTTTCTCAAATCAAGTTACTTTTTTGTTTGGGGTTTCTAATAATACGATAATTGACAATTTTTCATAGAGTGGATTGATATACTTATTAAAGATTCACATAATCATATAATTACATATAAAATAGATTTATCAAAACTGAATGAATCTACATTTTTGTTTACGTAATGACGACTATCTTTTCATCAAAAAGTTGAATTTTTACAATAAAAATGAAGTTGGTTCGAGAATATGACTGTCATTTTCACACCAAATCAGGATCGATATGAACATGAAACAATAAATAAACGAAAACAAAATAATTTCATCTTGAGAACGAATTTTTTAAACATGCTTTTGAAATATGAAAGTTCATACGAGGGTATTCGATTAATTAAGGGCTTTTAAAACAAAGTTTATGTTCAACTTTATTTCTGGACAGAAAAAAATTCCCTATTTTGTTGCTTTGAATGGTTTAGTGATTGCTGCTTTGCCACTGAAAATCTTACACCGATGTACTATTTTCTTGCGGTTTTTCATAGATAAAGAAGAGCAATATCTCCGTTACGGGGGCATCATGCTTCCTGAATGGGCCTCTTGGGCCAAGCTCGTCGGTGATTGGCCCTCCAGCAACGGCTCCCACGTGGTTCCCGCCTGCACCAGAAAGTGCACCGGGGCCTTCATAAAGCGTTTAAGGGCCCTGTTCAGATCCGCAAATAGTTTTAGACACGCCCACTAACGCTAACTTCTTGAGCTGGCCAGCAGCGGCATATGGTTTATAATGAATTTGGATGCGGTTCTGGAACCCAAGGGGAATGATGATGTGGCTATCAACTTTTTGTTTTTCTTTTCGTGAAAATGGTTTCTAAGATGAAACTGCGTTATCAAGATTGGAATTTGGAAGGAATTTGGTGGGTTTTTCGTGCGTTGGTCACTCACTCGAGCTCGATTGTCCACATCTTTGCTGACCACTGACTCCGTCTCCAGAGAATCGGTCGAATCCCCTCCATTCACCATTCTCAGTACTTCATTAGTCCGGTAAGCCAGCTCAGGATGCTTTTTCCTCCTGGGAATGGCTGGCTCGGAACATATAGCTGCAATTACAAGTAAAAAAATATATAAGTGAAATTGGCCTTTTATTTTCTTGAAGTTATACCAATTCAGTGTAATTAAATTACCTTCAATTCAATTCAATTCGTTACTGTACAATCAGAACAGATTACATGTATATTGTTTATACACGTTGGTCTTTATTCGTTACTTATGATGGAAATTTGTTCATGTGCAAATTAATATTTCATAAATTAAAACAGCTCGTGTACGCCTACAAAACCATTAGTCATGATGAGCATTCTGAAACCCGACGTTTTAATGTTTTTCAGGCACTTAACGATTAGGTGATAAACTATAAAAATTCTAAACGCATACGATTAAAATTTAAGCCGACATACTTAAAATAAAAACGTGATAAAATACAATTACATAATTTTACGTCGGGGAAAAAATATGCACAAAAAACTATTTGGTGGCCAATGTTATCTTAATGATAACAGTTCAAGTAATGATACCAACCAAATAATTCAAGCGTTACAGACAAAAAGATACTAGTATACAAATGTTGAGATGATAGCATTTTGAAGTACGAGCTAAAATTTTAGGAGTATACGCAGATTTTGTCCCAGTCATCTATTCGGTTTTGATCATACTCCTTTGCTAAATGATATTGCAGCAATTAGATTAGTGGTGCCTATTTAGAGTGTGCAAATTCTGATTTGCATTTGCTTAATTACTCTGTATTTTAATTAAGAATGCGGACTTTTTGAACCGTGCACTTAGTAATTTTTCGTTAAATCCTCAGGGTGTGCTCACTGCACCGTTCTGCCTCTAGCACATGCATGCTACGAAATGCTCAATCCGCAAAAAAACATGCATCAATTATTTGGCATGAACTATACCGCATTAAACGGTGACTATACAATTGTATACACTAAAGCATTTATTATGTAGAGTGGTGGGTTTTCTAGTCCTAAAACTATCTTTTTGGTTGTTAGACCAAAATAATAACCACTTTGTTACTTAATTGTTGCTTTAAGGAACATTCCTTGCGGATCAAAACATAACTACTTTGTTTATTGCACCATTCCAGCTTAAGTTGTTTTAGAGGCATTTGTAGAAATACTTAAAACTTCAATTGCGGATTAAAATTTAATAGACACTGCAAGACTATGTATCTATATATATATATAAAATAGGAAACGACGCCATTTTGCTTTTGAGGCCAGCCAATCATCTTGCGTTTGCTTGTGGATGGTTTTGATTGCACTTTGCGTGCCATACGATTAGTAGTTCGTGACACACACCCCAGTAGCGCGAACTCCGTGGGGAAAACAAGGCCATAAATCTTTCCTAATTTTCTCCGGACCATAAAACTGTCAAACAGGTTTCCCGTCCCCCATTCGGGATGCTTCCAGGTAATATGGCGCCATCTTTTGGAGCCAAAGGACAGCTAAATGTAACTCTTGATCGCATTTAATGGGTTAGAACATCATAAAACAATTTTTACCCGAGCAAAGCCGGGTATTACCGCTAGTACTATATAAAATAGTAAAGTTTCGAAGAATGTCAATTAGAAGTAACATATAGCGTTTAAGACAAAAAGAAATTGCAGTGACTCTGAATAATGAATACTATGCAGATCTTTTTTGTGAATCTGTACGTCATTTGTTACTCGGGTATTTTTAAATAAAAAATTAGCATTGCAGGTACATTATAAACAATATACTGTACATGTACAGACAGTACGTCAGTATGTCATTACATGTATGTCTGCCACAATCCCAATGCCAAAACTCGCTGACATGCCATTTGTTATTAGCTTGACTGCATGTTTCCTTATTATCGCAGTCATGACAGAGCATAAGTAAACCGTCCATCATTTACATACTTAAGAATATACATGTAGTGTATATCTCGGCTATTTGATAATTTTCGGTACACGAATCGAGATTGCGAACTGCTTTATGCCTAGTTTCCTCGTTGGAAAAAAAACTTAAAACGCCAAATTGGGCCAAGGATTAAATAAACAAACTTCAAATTTGCATGAATGCATCGCGACATTGTTTATAATTAGCTATTGTAACAATTGATTTGTACACACTGTGGCTCTAATTTACATCTCTTCAAAAGCAGTCACGCACAAAACAGAAAACGGAAATGGGTCTTGAAATGCTCAAAGCCATATTTTTATAACGAGTAGACGTTGTTTTTCATGGTTAAAAGCAATAAAAACACCCTCGCAACGAGATGTACTTATAGCGTTTTGTAATGGTAATCCCAGCGATGATGTCAGTGTTGAGATTATGTATTATTGCCCACAAGAGGCGGCCATCTTGGGACTTCTAACGCTCTAAAACTACCCTTTAAATCATTTCTGTATGTTTCCCAGAATAATTTCATCTTCTGGTGTGCATCGCATTTTGAGATTAAACATGAATGATCAAAATCGCTAATTTATAAATATATATATAAGCCAGTTTGCCCGGGCTGTACAGACAATTCAAATTAATTGCGAAAGTTGCCCATGGTCTTTTAATTATGCATTATTGTAACCTGATTGCATGCATATCATAATGCAAACCATAATACAGAAAAGCCCGGCATTTCCCGGGCCGTTAACATTCTGATGACGTCATCCAGTACACTTCTTACGATGATATTCTGGTCAAAGATTAATCGGGCATAATCGGTTAATCGGACACTGTGGCAAAGATTAATCGGACATTTTGTTTAACATTAATCAGACATTTTGTTAAAGATTAATCGGACATTTTGTTTAACATTAATCAGACATTTTGTTAAAGATTAATCGGATTAATCGACCCCTGTCAAAAACCCACAAACATATCCACATACATCTCTTTTTTAAATGTATAGATTATGAGACAAACTTATACTTGTCTATTTCCCGTCTCTAATGCGGAAAAAGCGAAGGTTTTACGAATAATTAAAATAACTATCTATTTACGGTCAATTAATCGCTTTTATGACAACACAATGGATGTTTTAAATTAAAAGGACGGAAAATGCAAACAAAAAATGCATATTCAATGCCATTGTAAACAAGAATAGTTTGTTTGCAATGTTGGCAGCACTTCGAAATATGGTGAGAAAAGTTTCAACATGGAGTTCAGAATTTCAGATTATTTTCAAATTCAAGTACAAGTTGTAGTTTAAGTCCAAGAAGATAACGGTGCTGCAATATGGCGCTTACATCTTCGTCTGTATTTAGATATAGGTGAATTTGAAATTCCGTGAGGTGCCATGTTACTACTCTTCTTTCTCTACTCTCCGAATGCTCGTAAATGCATATTTTGCATCTTTAATGCGCATTTTTATCGTTTTCATTAAAAACATTATTCATTTCCTAGAGGCAGGAATGGCCCAGACGAACCAAAGTTATGAAAAATCTACAAGAAAATCGATCATGACAAAACTGAGACGTTCATCGATTAATTTTAACCAAATTTGTTGATTAAAAAAGTGCCCCGAGATCCGCGGAACAAACCTGCTGACGTCAATGCAAAGGTCTATATGCAAAGGTCTAACCACGTTTTATTTGCAATGAAAAATATCGAGAAGATATTCTCGATATTCCTCAAAACTTTGAAAATGGTGTTGTATGACTCTCATTGCATACATTTTTTTTTTTTTTTTGCAAAACTCTTAATTCTCAAAATATTCAGTTTTATCAAACACGTCCAACACATTGCAATTTTAACCAAACATGTCAACCTTGCATAGTTTCACCAAAAGCCATCATTTTCCACAACATCAAAAAAGTCCAGATTGCAAAACTACAGTATATGAATCAATTCCAAAATGTGCATGGTCAGATCTATTTGCTCACTTCCGTTAAAGACTTGTAACATCAGCGATTTCGTTATACAGTATGTCCCAGCGTGTGGAGTTTCGTCGAAAAAGTTGCACTTTTACAATTCTTTTCCAAAGATTCGCGAACTTCTTATCAAAAATGTTCATATTAAAAATGCCCTCCAGTTGTATACCTTATCATTGCAAATCTCCAAAGATTTGTGGGAATTATTCGACTACACGAATACAACTCTTGGAGCACATCTGAGTTTGCATACATGCACTTGGATCGATCGTCACTTCACGCAATAAAGTTTCCAAACTTCCAAGTTTCATCAAATTTTAAGGGTTACAAAAAAACAAACCGATCGGTCTTTTCTGTAACATCCGTCATGACGTGATATCGAGATGTGCAGATTTACTTGCGTTGAGTAAATGTGTGAACGAGAGAGGCTCAATTTTTTGGATGAACACGACAGGCAATAAACGATTTACGGATAATAAAGCGTTATGCAGGAGGGAAAATGGCGCTGCGGCAACAAGCTGTCGCTGGTGCTCCAGAAAAAAAAATGTCAATTCCCTTTTATTTCTGCGCTCTGTGAAGACTGGGATTAAATAAGGTCTCAACGTCGTCTCTCGTCACCGACGCTGACGTCAGGCTCGGGTTGAATGCAATCAGTTTGAGCTGAGAGGACCAAGATTGTAGCAACATTTCCGAAAAATCAATAGACGCGATGCTGTGGCGCATTGCCTACAGACAGCCGTCAGTCCCCTCAGGATTGTAAAGGGACATCAAGATGGCGGTCAAAATGGTGCAGAAAACCACACAACTCTGTTTGTTATGCTGGACGCTGATCCGTGCGCGTAAACGCGCATTACGATCAGCGAAATCCACCTTCAAGGTCGACAACGACGAGGGGTTTTCAATGAGCGCCCCCTGGAGGGGCGTTTTTACGACGATGGCTGAAACACGGTACATGTAGAAAGCTCGCTCGTTTTTGTTAGAATTGCCAATTCAGCTCTGCAGTTTTTCCCTTAGAAAATACAAATAAACTGGTAACGAGCGCTGGGAGAAACTGATGTGAGAATGCCGGACGCCATGTTTGAATACATTTGCATCGAGTAATGGGAACAATGACGCGTACCAGAGCAATGGCCGCCATGTTGGTTAACGTGTTCAGACAAGTTCTTAGGGAGAATGATGATGGCGACGGAATGGCGGGCATCATCTAGTAAAACATTTCAAACCGCATTGTAGTAATGTGAATGATGTCGACCGCCATATTCTGAAAGTATTTTACCAATGATACGAGCGGGAAGCGTGACATTTTGCTAACACTGCGATGGCCGCCATAATGGGAAGTAATCATTCAATTTGTTTTTCTGATTAAAAAGCAACGGAGCCATGTTGGAGAACATTCATGCGTGAAACATGTAATGTAATGTAGGCCTAATGCAAAAGCTCAAAACAGAATGATCGCCATGTTGGAGCACGTTCGTATGAATTGAATTGGTATGGACACTGAATGGCGGACACTTTGATGGAACACACTCGATGACGTCATCGAAAGGAATTAATGGAGGAAAAAAATGGCGTCATGAAGTTAACCGCCATATTGGAAAGCATTCATGCTGTTTGTACATGGAAAATGCTGGTTATCATTAAACCGTTATCCTAAAACAATGCGTGCGCCATTTTTAAAGCAATCAGGCGTTTTGTTTAGAAGTATACAAACAACTAGAGGAAGAATCATCGAGTTGGAAAAAATATACAGTATACAGTAAAAAAAATGAAGATATAATATTCAATGACACACGAAAAGAAAAGGGAATAGTCCAACTTTAAAACGCGCACTTGCAAACTTTGCTTTAAACGCCCAGGTGGCAGCACGAACCAAGGATCCAAAATGGCGTCTATGCAGCAGAAAGCGTTTTGTGTGCTCGAGTATGCACGCGAGCTACTGTGAACAGCATTGATACGGACACAATTCAGCTTTTGTGGGCCGAACTAGAGTGTCGTGTGACACGAGGATCTCGCATTGAACATTTGTGATGGTATGATTAAAAACTTGGATATTTTTACTTTCTCATCATGTGTTATTTATTATATCTGTAATACTTTCCAAAATATATCTTTTTAAAACCCGATGATTCTTTTGTAATATCCCTGTAGAAAGAAAGGCATATTCTTCCACGTTTTTCGTATAGAAATCATTGGATATTGTTAAACTGTCGGTGTTGAGTAATGGCTGGGGATACCAACCTTATAAATATTTCATCAGTAATCTTCGCCATATAGAATATTTTGAATGTGCGGTATTTTGGCAAACAAAATGGAAAAGCCAATACACGTGATGGACAATTAATAGCGGCGGGCATGTCAAAACATTTTTATTTTGCTATTCGAAGTAATGAAAAACGTGCCGAGTAAGATAAGCTAGAAATGCAGTCGACGTGTTGGAGCTCTTGCTAATATTGTTAGATAATTGAATTTACATCTATTGTGCCACATGACAAGAGATGGGTTCCAGAACATCCGCACGAATCCTTCTCGATAAATTACTGGAATATTAACTCATTACAGATTACAGCTTATGAATGGATGGCGCTACGGTCGAACTTCTTTCAGGAACGTTTTGCATACACAGATCCAGAAATTACTTGGGTTGGACTAAGCTGATTTTCTAGTTCTTCCCAGACTAAATATTGGATTGCGAGCTTCCAAATTATTCATGGCTCGGTGAGGTGACACTGAGGTCAGTTATTTCAAGAAAAGCGAATTCCCAGGTAGGTGACGCTGTCACATCCCCTGGCGTTGGTGTTTAGCCCTCGTGTGCAGAAATAGGCCAACGTTAAAAATCTACAAACCAACCAACCAACCAAGAAAAGCGAGAACAATTTCAAGCCGATTTGCTTCAAAGTGGACGAAATTAAGAGTAAAACTGACTTTAAAAAAAAAAATGTAAAGAAAACACTGGCAGAAAACGTGGACAAGAAAAATGTTGTCTTTGTCAAGACCATGTCGGAGGTTCTTTGCTTGGCTTGCTTTTCGGCAAAAACTAGGCTGAGGACAATGACATCGAGGTAGATGAGAGCGAGGCGTAAAAAATAGGGAAAAAATGTTAGAAAATAAAAAAAATCGAGAGAGGTGTTCGATGGTGAGGCCACTGAGCTACCGGAAGCAGGGCTAAATGTGTGTGGGAAGAAATGATGTTTCATTGTGGTATTAAATTCATAGTGGAACTAAATGTGGGATGGAAAAAACGTTTTTAAATCATTTTTATGAAACTCATTCGCTGTGTCTCATCGTAGAGAATGAGTTCGGCTTGGCAGATTTCTGGGCATTGATTCGCGCCCTTGTGGTTTCTTGGTGTTTTTTTATTTGCTAATACAGCTGTATTATTATGATTGTTTTTTTAAAAAACATAGGCAGTTTCATGGTGCGTAGGTGCTTAATGCGCATCTCACTTCGGTGTTAATTTTCCGTGTTGGAACTCAGTGTGAACATGACGTTTGAGAAGTAGGAAACGTACTCGTGTAAGATGGTTTGGGTAATCGCAAAGGGTCGTTCATAAATAACATCATTCAGTGTTCCATTCTTCTATCGCCTTGTCTAAGAAAAAGGGATTCAACGTCTATGTGCTACATGATTTTTGGCGATTAAAAAATCCCTTGACGTCATTAACTAAACAACTTGAATAACTACGTCACAAAAAACGCGTGAAAAATGAGTGAGATTTGTGCTCTCCAATATGTTTTGTGAGATAGTTTTCCACGGAATGAAATTGTTATCGTCGCACTGTTCTGTAGGTTCAAATTTATTTAAAAAAACAACACGAAATTATGCAAATACCTGTAATGTTATAGAACGACATACATAAACTATTCTTATAGAAATTAATTTGTATTTTTCATAAATAAACTGAAAATGTGTTTTTAACCATTCAAGAAATGCTTGAGAAATGATTCTATCAGCGTTAAATTGAGAGAACCTATGTTTCCTTCTTACATTATGCGTGTTTCTTGGTTAAGGCCTCGGGCCCTCGGTAACAAAGTCTGCTACAACTTGTACTTTTATAAAATACTGTATATTCCATATCATGAATAAAATATATGGAAAAAAAACTTACTCAACATAGAGATTTTAATTTTCACCGGAGCTTTCTCGTTTCTTTTCAATGCATAAACAAATACGGATATTACTCAAAAAGTTTCATTTTTTAATCACTAGAGAATTTATCACTTTCCACTTTATGCTACTGTATATCGGGATTACAACATCAGTAAATTTTTTTACCGAATGGCGTGTTTCATCCAGAAAAATGAAACACGCAACGAAATTTGCGAAATTCGCGAAATTTGTATTATTTGATGATCTAGTGTTGTATTTTAACGTTGGTCTACCTCTGCTACTCGTGCTTTAAAAGCTTTAATTTCACATTAACTAGAAGTATTAGGAAATCAGCAAAAAAAATTCGGATAATTAGGCTACTCAAAAGTAAACTTACACACTGATGGAATTTCTGCATTCTTGGGGAATTAATGAAAAGAAAACGCATTTTCTACTTCATTTCGTTGATGTCAGGAAACAGATATGCATTCTCCAGTCACTGTACGACCAACAAAGACACTGTCCTCGTTTAGCCGGATTGGATTGGATTACTGTAGCCTAGTCCTTTGAGACGGACCCCCGGTTAGGGGGCGCTACCACTGAACGGGGACTCACTCCCCAGTCCCACCTCAACACTATACCTTAACACTACTTCATTAAGGAAGGGATAGGACGGGATGGGATAGGAAGACGGTCATGGTCGATTTAATATGGAACATATGGAATATGGAATATGGCGAGGTTGCCGAGCAAGGTGGCTTAGAGGTTAGCATCCTCGTCTTGCATTCGGTAGACTCAGGTTCGATTCCCGGGTCGGCTATC